>JAWPHD010005271.1:0-166949 GCA_037043455.1 Cyrtodaria siliqua | reverse complement strand
CCTACCACTACTACTACTACTACTACTACTACTACTACTACTACTACTACTCCTGCTGATACTACTACTACTACTGCTGCTACTGCTACTGCTTACAGCTACTGCTGCCTGCTGCTACTTGCTGCTAACTAACTACTGGCTTACTGCTACTACTACTGCTACTACTACTACTACTACTACTACTACTGCTGCTACTACTACTATTACAACTACTCCTATTACAACCAACTCCTACTACTACTATTACTACTTCTACTACTACTGCTACTACTACGTACTACTACTACTACTACTACTACTAGATCTACTACTGCTACTACTACTACTACTACTACCTCTACTACTACTTACTGCTACTACTACTGACTACTAGTACTAGATCTACTACTACTAAACTACTACTTACTACACTAACTGCTACTACTACTTGAGTACTAGACTACTATCTACTACTCAATACTACTATACTACGACTATATATATTATTAGTCTACTAATACTACTACTACTATTACTACTATACTGCTACTAAGTAATAATCTTACTAATTATATTATAATGCTTTATAATGCTACTACGATACTATTGATCTACTACTACTACTACTACTACTCTACTAGTAATAATAATAATAATGCTGACTAGTACTAATAATAATGGCTACTACTACTTCTACTACTAATACTGCTAATAATAATGCTACTACTACTAATACTAGATCTACTTCTACTATTACTACTACTTACTAGTAATAATAATAATAATGCTACTACTTACTAATAATAATAATGCTACTACTACTACTTGATCTACTACTACTACTAATAATTTTGTACTACTACAACTACTTCTACTACTACTACTACTAACTATACTACTACTAATAATAATAATAACGCTACTACTACTGCTACTAGATCTACTACTACTGCTACTACTACTACTACTACTACTACTACTACTACTAATAATAATAATAATAATACTAATACTAGTGATGATATATAATAGTGTCATGCGTGCACGTGCATGTAAGTGTGTTTCACGGTTGCACACGTTTTCACTAATTACCAAAAAAAATCAGTTTTTTCAGGATTGTGTATTTAGCGGGTTTCCCAGGGATGTTCGGAGAGTGTCCAACCTTTACATACTTAATTATAAATCTCAGTCCGGCCGGCCCTCCACATGAGCTTCTCTCTGGATCCGCTACTGATATACACCACCCACACACATACAATATATATTCTTGACATTTGAATTCCGCATTCGCATTCCGAATCCGCATTTAGAAGACGGTAGTAAACATAATAATAATAATAATAATAATAATAATAATAATAATGCTACTACTACAAACTATATCTACCACCATTACTACTACTACTACTGCAACTACTACTACTCACTATCTACTGCTACTACTACTACTACTACTACTACTACTGCTACTAATTACTAATAATACTACTACTAATAATAATAATGCTATACTAACTACTATACTACTACTACATCTACTACTACTACTGCTACTACAATACTACTGCTGCTACTGCTGCTACTACTACTACTACTACTACTACTACTATTACTACTACTTGTAATATAAAAGTGTATGAATATTGCCATTGACCACGATTGTTGTATTTTATATAAACCCCATAACATTAAGTTAAATTCCCTAAAACCTGGGTATCCGTGTACCCTTTGTATCAATACACCATACACGTATATACTATTATACCCTATAAATATACACAAACTCCTACTTGAATATCTGTTTTTCCTTTGTATATATTCATACTATAAACTTCAATATAAAATATAAGATGTTCAAAAATACTCTTATTTATTATTAGTGCCAATATAAAAAATAAAGTTATTTTTTGCGTTTTTTTTCATTCTCCCTGGGGCGAAGCCATTACCTTCTCTTAAAATCTAAGTGGTGGAAATACGCTTTAATATATATCCGAAAGTTAAAAATAACATAATTAAAAATGCAAAACATTTTTTAACTCAAGAGTTTCATAGATATGATCCCAGGATCCACATACGCGGATCCAGGATTTTACCTCGAGGCGTGGGGAGATTACAAACATGTAAAATGATTGCCTGTTCGAATCAGGTCTTTAGAAATATAACAGCTCACATTTAGGTTTCATAACTGTGTACAGTTATATAACTTTATTAAGTTACTTATTTGTTTAAATGACATGGGTTTAACATTAACAGTACATCACTTCGCAGTCAACAGCTCGGTACGGGAAACAAATCACTATTTTGTTTAGGCATAATAAAAGATAACTGAATGCAGTTATAACTTTATAACTGCATACAGTTATATAACTGCATCACGTTATTAAGTTAGTCATGGTAGAATTAGTTTTCATTTAATTCTAACACGGCCTCCGCAGTCTTTCATATACACAAAGAAGAGAGACCGATGTATGTTATTCTACGATAAAATACAGCTGTTCCATTAATTCCCCGCGTATATTTCATCCGTTGGAGGCGCCGCGTTAAATGACGTCCAGGCGCGTAGCTGCCTATACGCGAGTACGCGGCTGAATCCACATGATTCTGACAAAAGCACCTCAGAATGCACCAGATTGCACCATTGTTTTTCAACATTTTCCGTGGGGGCATGCCCCCGGACCCCCCTACCACAATTATGAATCCACATGAATAGAGGGCTAGCTACGCCCCTGACGTCACTTGGTAAATATACGTCACGAAGACAAACTCAACATTAATGTTAATGAAATGTTAAAAACAACAAACGTGCATGTAAACATAGCAGCCTGATAGCCTGATAGCAGCCTGATTACCTTGACCTCCGAGATAATATATAGTGCCCCAACAATAGCGTAAACAATGGGGTTATTGTTGTGTTAGAATCGAAATAATAAATATGTACCTGTATTTTATCGGCGAATAAAATACAGTTAGTCGTTCGGATGCGAGTAGTTAAATCACTCGTGTTAACGCCCTCGTGATTTAATTACTACGCATCCGAACTCCGAACTGTATTTTATTCACTGATAAAACACAGGTACATATTTATTATTTCTTAAATAAAAACAAAATAGCGTAAACAGATAACTTATCAAAAATAAATATCATTAGGATCACGAACATGTAAGATGATTGCCTGTTCGAATCATGTTTTTGAAAAATACAACAACTCAAATTAGAGTTCATAACTGTGTACAGTTATATAACTTTATTAAGTTACTTATATTTTAAGTGCCATGGGTTTAACATTAACAGGGCATCACTCGGTAGTCAACATGGTCACTCAGCAGGACCTTTTTTTAAGTAATATAAATTATGTTTATTTGTAGAAAATAATGGCTTCCAGATATTCACTATTCCCTTCCATATTTTTAAGTAACATAAACAATAACTCAAATAAGTTATCAATGACTGCAGATCGAGGCTCAACCTCAAAACATACCAACTAGACAGGGAACTATTAGTATGATTAGCATATTAGAGTCCTACTCTTCTTTCTGAAAACTGGCTCGTAATAAACTGAGAAATGCCTTGTCGATAAACATGATGAACATAGAACTACAGGTTATGCAGTACGTAGCCATTTAGTAAGCTTGGTACCCCATCAGCATGCTCAGAAACCAACGCAAGCATGTAACAGGGAGGAGGCGTGTACAAGGGATAGTCTTCGCCCTCCATCGTCCCCCTTTATTACTTCTCTATCATTTTGTTTACTATATTGTTATTTTAAAAATCTCCCACACACCACCACCTCATCTCCCTACTCCCGTCATTTCTTATTCCTTGTCTCTGACCCCACCCAATATCCTCTCCCACATATAGCATATACATTTGGCCATACCTCTCTGTCTACGATATAATTCATCTCATTTCCCATTGAGGTTGCTCTCTCAGTGTAAGTTATTAAAACTGTTACCATGGTTACAGGACATACAAAAAACTTTTTCACACAATTTACTTTCAATTGGTATTTAATATTTAACATCATTTTTATTTATCATGTTTATTTAAACAAATAACATGTTGAACAGCTGTCCCATACAATTTCATTTCCCAAAGTGCACGTACATGTTCATCATATATAAACATGAACGATGACGATGAATATACGAACAAGCCTGCACGAGTTATCTTATCTCATTTTTCAATTTTCCGACATTTAGCAGACAATAACTTACACAAGTTACATTTTTCTTAGACCGATCAACCTTCCAACACGATGCGTAGAAGTTTATCGGCGATGCGTACGAGCATTGTTGACTAACTTTATCAGGGAAAGGTACAATAAAACAGGGAAAAAATACGGCAGGCGCCGAAAAAAATGGGAAAGGATATAAATATGTGTCTGAAATTACTCAAATTTAATCAATTTTGTGAAAAAAAGCGCATAAAAATCGGAAAATTATCATTCTCCGTCAAGTCAGCTTCCATGCTGTTAATGCTGCTAGTACTTCCCGTCTTGCTACATGCCTTGAGCAGTAGCAATGACGTAAACTACCGCGAATTTCAAAATAAACAGCGATTTTCCAAGGATGTTCACTGCTACGAAATAATAACGCGTACAAGATATTTGGAGAATAACTTCAATCAGTTACACCCCTGACTGGTAATAGCTAAACATCATCCATGTCTACGTGTATGCATACATATTCGTTAACAAGAACAGCATAGTCCCTTTAAGATAACCATGACTGTGAATGTCGTGTGACAAACATTTACGAGAACCGATTTGGGCAGTATTTAGAATCGACGTCTTAAAATCACCCTTCTCGAAAATTTGGTACAGACTATCGGAAACGTTTATGTTCAGATCACAATTTTAACTTTGTCTTTTTTAATTCAGATGATTTAAAGCTAATTAGGTACTTGATACATTTATTGGGCATGTGTATATGCATTTGATAATAGGTGTGCTATGTTAGCAAAATAAAAATACAAAAGGAAATCGGTATTCATCTTGGTACTCATACTCACAAAAGCTGTGTATTAAAATAGCACCATTGGCTGTTTCAATGTGAATATTTTAACAAAATATGCACAACAGTCTTATCTGCACACATAAAAATATAAATAAAATAAAATACTCGTTATATCTATAGGTCATTATGTTACTAGTCTACTTTAATATTTTGACCACCTTCAGTTGTCAAAATTCTACGTATGGAGTCAAAATTTACAGAAGCGGTGTCATTTTACGATATAGCAAAATGACCGGTAGGTATTATTGTACGCCGGACCCCCAGCAAAGCTATCCATTAAGTGTCCGTCTAACGGTTGTTAGGATACTTTTGAGCTCACGGAATCTTTTATATATACGCACAAATGAAGACAATGCGATATATCGCCGTGCGTTTTAAGACAGATGGTTTCATAAAAATCTTACACACGTCGATATATAAAAGGCAGTGTTTCATTTGTTTTAAAGGACATATAAGTTAAAGGCAGGTTTTTAAATTTTATTTGTATTTTAACACCACCATGTTCAAGATTAATTTCAGTAGGCTGTGATCGTGCAGCTTGGTGGCGTAATCGTTATGTCGGGCTTTGTATCCTCTGATGTGCATGTAGCTGTTCTTCTATATGCCCGTATGGCGGAGCTCCTGTGTCCTGTTCTTTCTGCAAAACAAACAAACACGTTAAAAGTGATAAATTTAAATATGAATTGACTATACGGTAATGTATTATGCCGGATTAAGGAAAGAAAACAAAAATATGAAAGAACATACTTAAAAGGACAAACAAATGAACTAACAACGCATGTACATGTAAAAGAGGATGAAACATTAATAAATACTAGAAGGAAATAAAACAAAACTTAGAAAGGAAAGAAAGAAAGAAAGAAAGAAAGAAAGAAAGAAAGAAAGAAAGAAAGAAAGAGAAAGAAAGAAAGAAAGAAAGAAAGAAGGAAAGAAGGAAAGAAAGAAAAACAAGAAAAAAATAAAGAAAGAAAGAAGGACAAAAAGAAAGAATATACCTATAATACCAATAAATCAATCTTTCATTTAAATGAAAGAACGCACGAACGAACGAAAGCATTATCAACAAGCCAGGAAATATTGTCGTACAGATATATTTTTTACTTTTACAATATTCTCAACTAGAAATATCACTGAAGGTTTTGAAAAGCCCCGTTTTTGTTGTATAGCCGATGAGGGTGGGCAAAATCAAGAATAATAAAGGTCTAAAATATATGCTAACTTAATAATGTGAAACAAATTCTAGGTAAAACAAAGGTCCATAATTCTGAGAAAAAAATGCAGAATCGAAAAACCATTAAAGCAGAGACACATCATATCATCACGTGTGAACTGTATGTCACGTGTCCATAAACAACATATTGATGCATATGTGAAATAATCAATACACACATGACCTTGAGTATGACACAAGCCGAGTATGGATACATGAACACTTATCAAGTTTGTATATATTTGTAAAGTATGTCATTGTCTACCTAAACTGTAACCATATTAGACTGCAAGTTGCATGTACAAATATTCAGGATTATCTGAGTTCTATGTTCCCCCTTTTATTAAGGCATGTTAATGGGATTACAAAAAGGGGACTTACTATTAAAGATAATGTACCCTTTTGTGTAATACCATTAAGATTGCATTGAAAGATAAAAATTAGAACTGAAATAATATTAACATTGTTTACATGACACTTTTAATACAGTTTAATATACTTACACATGTCTAAAGCAGTGCTACCCTTAAATTATAAATACATACTTGATAACTATGTGAATAAGTCAATAAACACACATGACCTTGAATATGGCATATTTAGCGGAGTATGGATCAATTCACTTTTATCAAATTCATATTTATTATTCAAGTATAGCACTGTGTAGATAAGATAATATTAAACTGCAAGTTGCATATTAAAAATATATTCTGGGTTATTTGAGTTATATTTACTTTTCTTTTTGTTATGAACTTTCAATGGGATTCCGCAAAAGGGAATATTATCTTTAAAACTCCTGGCGTCCAGTAGCTATTGATAATATTGCACCAATAACACACTTATTTAAACACTTAGTAAATAAGAAACGATTTAAATTTACATATAATAGTTATTTTCTAGAGAAAAGTTATTTCCACATTTTAAACAGGTTCTGGCACTGAAAAATAACTGAAACTATAAGCCGATATGACTCATATTTATATATATATGATCAATCATAATTGGCATAATTGAAAATGCAGTTTTCTCATTTTTGTCAATCCAAAACAACATAATTTTAACAACATGTCATATTTGTTTCTCTCTATTTTTATTTGCTAATCTGTGACATGAAGCGTTATTTTTGTTTTAATGTGCTAAGTTTCACAGCATTTGGTACAAATTTAAAGCAAAATCCTACTAGTGAAAAACAAGAAGGAAATAAGAACTGTGGAGAAAATGTATAGTTTGTTGCGAATAACATAAACTTGCATACGTAAACGTAGCAATTGTGTAATACCCTTACAGCGTTACTTCGGAGTTATTACATTGGATATTAGCTGAGAAGTAAAATAATGACATGCATCATATATTAGCACAAGAGCTGTCGGAGAACAGCGCAGCTCGACTATTCGATTTTTCAGAGAATAATAAATTTATAGCTAGTATATACCATCAGAAAAAAAGGACTACAGCAACGTGGGGTGGAGTTGGGAGCACAACATAACTATGTGTAAGAATTGACCAAAACTACACAGAAATATGTAAAAAAAAAAAGAATTCGAGTTTTGAGTGGGGTGCGGGGTGGGGGTTGGAGAGAGGCGGGGTGGGGGTTGGAGAGAGGCGGGGTGGATGGTGGGGGAGTGGGGGTGATGAGGGCAACATATATGTGTAAGAAGCTATGTAATCATTCACAAAAACAACACAAAATATGAAAGATTTTTTTTTTATTAAAAATCGACTTTCAGTGGGGATGGGGTAGAGGCGGGGGGTGGGGAGTGCAACATATATGTGTAAGAAGCTATGTAAGAATTGACCAAAACAACACAGAAATATGGTAAAACAAAATAAAATAAGAGTTTCGAGTGTGTGTGTTTGTGTGTGTGGGGGGGGGGGGCGAGGGAGGGAGAAGCAGGGGTGGGGGCGTGGGAGGTTTGCAACATATATGTGTAAGAATTGACTAAAACAACACAGATATATGTAAAAAAATAAATAATATATATATATAAATTTTCAAGTGGGGTGGGGTGGGGGGGGAGGGGGCAACATATATGTGTAAGAATAGACAAAAGCAACACAGAAATATGTAAAAAAAAAAAATAGTTTCAAGTGGGAGTGGCGTGTGGGGGGAGTGGGGCGGGAGAGGCGGGATTGTGTTGGGGGCAGGGGGCAACATATATGTGAAATAATTGACTAAAACAACAAAGAAATATGAAAAAAAAAAAAAAAAAAATCAAGTGTGAGGGGGGGCGTGGAGGCGGGGTGGGGTGTGGAGGGTTGCAACATATATGTGTAAAGAATTGACTAAAACAACACAGAAATATGTAAAAAAATAATATATATAGATATGTAGATTTTCAATTGGGAGTGGGGTGGGTTGGGGGTAGTGGGGTGAGAGGCGGGGGTGAAAGGCGGGAGTGGGTTGGGGTTGGGGAGTGGGCAACATATATGTGTAAGAATTTACTAAAACAACACAGAATATGTAAAAAAACCATATATATATATATAAATTTTCAAGTGGGGTTGGGATGGGGGGAGCCGGGGGGTGAGAGACGGAAGTGGGTTGGAGGGTGGGGGGGAGGGGGCAACATATATGTGTAAGAATTGACTAAAGAAATATGTAAAAAAACAATAAAATAAAAAAATAAAAATATGTAAATAAAAGAAATAAAAGTTTCAAGTCTGGGTGGGGGGGGGGGGGGGGGGGGGGTGGCAGGTTGCAACATATATGTGTAAGAATTGACTTAAAGAACACAGAAATATGTAAAAAAAAAAAAAAAAAGGTGCAAACCTAGATCTGCCTTTATTGCACATTTTATGGGCCATCACAATTTGGGTTCCATGGGAGCCCAGAATTTGCAGAATACAAAATTACTTATCCAACCCTTTACAACATACTTTAAGTTTAAGGAAACCAATTCTAAAATTTAGTTCAGCTAGGACAAGAAATGTAAGAGATATAGACCTGTAAACACAGCTTACACGCAAAATTTGATGTGAAACAGACATATTTTAAGGGCTATCAGATTTTGGGTTCCATGGGAGCCCAAGGGTTACAGGAACCAAAATTACTTAAGCAGCCCGTACGATAATGCTATAAGGAAGCTAATAGCCAAATTTGTTTGTGCTAGGGTAAGAATTGTAAGAGATATAGACTTGTAAACACAGCTTACACGCAAAATTTGATGTGAAATGGGGTACATTTTATGGGCTATCATAATTTGGGTTCTATGGGAGCCCATGGGTTACAAGAACCAAAATTGCTTATGCAGCCCTCAAGATAATGCTATAAGGAAGCCCATGAATAAATTTGGTTGTGCTAGGATAAGAAATGTAAGAGATATAGACTTGTAAACACAGCTTACACGCAAACCTTGATGTGGGACGCCGACGCCAACGCCAACGCCGACGCCGACGCCGACGCCAACGCCAACGCCGACGCCGACGCCGACGCCAACGCCAACGCCGACGTTGACGCCGGGGTGATTACATAAGCTCTCTTATTTTTCGAATAGTCGAGCTAAAAATGGGTATTTACTATAATATTCGGAGGATTATTAAAATAAGAAAAATAGCACCAATACCTCTGTAATAAATCTGCAAATCCAGTAGTTCAGCTCGTGTGCCTGGAGTTCTGCAGATAATGGTGGCACTAAGGTATATGCGTAACTCTGTGCGATTCCGTCTTCCAAGTACTTTGTCGTTGCGCAATCCCAAACATTTACACCCCACAAAGTGTTATTTTGAGTATTTGTAGGTGTACTCGACTTTCTCATTATTTCCACGTCATTATCGGTCACCATTTTACTAAAACGTGTTGACAAACTATCGGCAGCAACGATTTGCGAAAAGACGCAATTACCTAAAACTTCCTGTTTCATCATTTCATCCATATTAAATTGACTGATTATGAGGTCACTTTCTCGTATATCATCTTGGTCCTGTGTCATAGATATTTGACTCAAAATGAAATCCGTCTCAACATCAAAATCTTCGTCCGACATCTTCACTGTGTAGACATTGACAAGCTATCACGAGGAGAAGCACGTGGCGAGTCATCACGTCATTCCCGTGCATATCATGTTTGTTGTTATTTGGATTTGAAAAGGCCAATGTAACACATTCTATACATGATCTCAGATATATTTGCATTTTTTAAAACATTAATAACAACTGATTTTCAGTGGATCAATCATATATATTATCTTATTACAAGAACAACAATTGTTTTACCCGGCGTACAAGTCAGATACACGTACTCGTCTAACTACAAAAGTGTCCTCTAACAGACGTTAGGCGGGCGATTTGCTTGACCGAAAAACAAATAATTACTCGGCTTCGCCTCGTAATTATTTGTTTTTCGGTCAAGCAAACTGTCCGCCTAACGTCTGTTATGCCCCCATTTCACTTGCGCTGCGTCAGTGTCAATCAGGGTCGGTCAGTAAATTTTGGGCTGTCGCAAAACTCTTCGAGCATTTTCGAACATTTTCGAACACAAATGTCACATCCACGATTCATATCGGTCAGAGTTACGTCAGTATTCGGTCAAAATGGGCCGGTGTCGGTCGGTGTGCGGCAATAGCTGCGTTGATGGTGCGATGATGAGTGTCAGAGTTGCGATGCACTGGGATGCACATAGGACAGACATACGTCGATGTGGGTTAGTGTGCGACGCAGTTGCGTCGATGTTACGCCATGGAGGGTCACAGAGGGTCAGACATGTTAATGGGTGCGATCTTCGTTGATTTAAAATAGTGTGATTTCAGGCCTGGGGTGGTCCAATCTAGTCCAGTCCAGTCCAGGGACAGTATGGATGAGCAAGTACTAGGACTTTTCCAGGCTGATCTGATTGTTCAGCATCATGCCTACATCCGTGTCCATGCCGAGGTCCTGCAGGAAAGAAGGAGGCGATGGGCCCGAAGAAGATATAGCAAGAAGCGGTTCTGGGTGAGGACCTGGTTAACAGAAGATGAGCGAGTCTCAGCTGGCCAGTACCACAACCTTATGGTCAAGCTCCGGAACGATGATGTGCAGTCGTTCACTAACTACCTGCGCATGCCTCCAGACATGTTCCAATTCCTGCTCAACCGGCTGACGCCTCGCCTCCAGAAGAAGGACACCAAGTTCAGACGACCACTGGAACCAGGGCTGAAGTTGGCTGTGGTACTCCGGCACCTGGCTACTGGGGACAACTACCCAAGTTTGCAGTACAACTTCAGAGTGTCCAGACACACCATCACCAGCTTTCTGCCAGATGTCTGTCAGGCCATCATCGATGAATTTGCAGAAGAGGAGGTCCAATGCCCCGTCACCCCCGATGAATGGAGAGAGGTGGCCCTGCAGTTCCAGAGGAGGTGGAACGTCCCTCATGCTCTGGGTGCCCTGGATGGGAAACATGTGGCCATTAAATGCCCAATCAAGTCAGGCTCCTACTACTATAACTACAAGGGGTTTTACTCCATTGTCCTAATGTCCCTGGTTGATGCCAACTACAGGTTCCTGTGGTGTGATGTGGGAGGAGCCGGTCACATGTCAGATGCCCAGATCTTCAACGGCAGTGAGCTCAAAGAGGCCATGGACAACCGTACCATAGGGTTCCCCCCAGAAGATCCACTGCCTTCTGATGATGAGGACACCCCCTACTTCCTCCTTGCGGACGACGCATTCGCACTCCGTACCAACTTGATGAAACCTTACTCCACCCGAGGCATGACCAGATCACAGGCAATGTACAATTACCGCATATCAAGAGGACGTCGGGTTGTAGAGAATGCCTTTGGCATCATGGCAAACCGGTTTAGAGTACTCCTTGGTAGGATGCAGCAGTCTCCAGAGGTGGTCCAGCTCATCGTCAAGTGCTGTGTGATCCTCCACAACATGATGCGCAGGCGGTACCCGGGAGAGCAGCCGGGCCAGTTTGATGGGGAAGACGATGACCACAATCTCATCCCAGGAGAATGGCGCCAGAATGCCAACATGCATGAGATACGTAATGTGGATGCCCCTAACAAGGACAGCAAGGCTGGGAAGCAGCAGCGTGAACTCCTTCGGCTCTACTTCAACAGTCCCGCTGGCTCCGTGCCATGGCAGGGCAGGATGGTGCCTGGTGGAAACTAAGGTCAAGGACCCCGGCAAGGAGAGGAGATATGACGTTTGTGTTTGTAGGCTAATAAATAACACTTATGTTTTGCTATACTGTTGTCCGTTGTTGTTCATTGGTATAATTCCCAAATATGGAAGTATGAATTGACCATCCAATTGTCAATTACGATTAATAAAACAAAATTATCATGTTATGTCATGTTAAATTATCACAACAAGTGGATGGTCAATTCAGACTTCCACACCCAAATTACCAAATTTCTAATTAATTATTTAGAAATAAATTGGCATTTTTATACGCCCGTTTGTAAAACGGGACGTATTATGTGTTGGCATTGTCCGTCCGTCTGTCCGTCCGTCCGTCTGTTAACTCAGGTTCACCTTGTTTGTAGTAACAACCTTGCGTAATCAACTCCTCCTACAGTTTCCAAGCAATCCATTTGAAACTTCACACGTGCATTATTTACATCATGAACATGTGCACTTCCTCTTTTCATGCCGAATTTTTTTTTCACACTTTTCACTAGCATTATATATTTAATTTATATGTAACCCAACTCCGACAACGCCTCGACAGGCGTATGTTGCGACCTTCGGCGCGCTTATGTTTGTCAAATTAAGTAAGTTGTTATTAACAACAATTAACAAAAAAAAGCAAAACAAAGTTTTGTTTATTATCACCATCTCCACGAGTGGGCTACATACAAGGGCAACACGTCATAGACAACGCTATGTATACAACATTATAAAACAATAAGCACATCAAAGTGCAACACTATCCAAAATCCACATTTGTCTCTACGAAAAGTGCAGTGTCCATAGACTGTCTACTGCTTTCTGGTGTCTTCCTGCTGTTGCAGGTCCACTTCGTCATCTAGTAAACTCCTGTGAAAGGTAGGGGTGTTGAGCTCGCTAGACTGGGATCCACCGAAGCCGCTGAGTGATAAGTCAGATAACCTGGCTTCAGGATTAGGGCAGGAGGAAGGCCTGGCTGTGTCTGGCTGCTGGTCCGGAGGTGGGCACGAATAATTGAAGCCCTGGATGTTTCGGGCCATCCAGGCTGGTTCTTGAGACCCCCACACGTCAGGCTGGGTTGCAAGCTGCTGGGGCTGGGGCCAACAGTGTGGTGGAGGCTGCCACTGGGAGATTTCGGCTGGTGCTGGTCTCGTGTAGGAGGTGCGAGGCTGCTGGGGAGGCTTGAAGGGGACCTGACCAGGCTGGACAGGCTGCAACTGAGGCTGAGGGTTCTGCCTGTTGCTCTGCTGCTCGAGGAGGGACTCCATAAACCTGAATGACTCTCTCTTGAAGCTCGACCACAGCTCTTGGTTCAGCTGCTGGCCGCACTGATTGTGGTAGTCACAGTATGCAGACCGGTCCTTGTGGGGTCCCTTTATCCCAATGACTGCATCTAGCGCTGCTCGATGGCTGACCAGTAGCTGAGTGCCCTGTCTCTGTAGGTCAGCCAGGGGGTCCAAGGGAGCAGCATCTGGAGTCTCAGCAGCTGGCGGTGGTGGAGCTGCACCTCTAGGCCTTGGGGTTGGCTCTTCATCACGGACTGGACTGGGATCACGAGAAGGAGGAGTGTGAGCGGGTGCCTGGGCAGCAATCCTCTTGCGGAGCTGAAAAATATAAAATATAAAAGAATGGTAGGTGAAAGGTAAGTGTGAAATAAAACAGTGAAAGTCAATACAGATGTAGCCTACTATATATTTAATAAATATTTACACAATTGTGTTCATTATCAAGCTTATTAAAATGTTATAAAGAAATAATAAACTACAGTGGTCGATGAGACATCGCATATACCCGCACCGAGGGCTGGACAATGTAACGCAAAAAAATAATTAAAAAAATAATAATAATTATTTTTGCCAATTATCTCCCCTGGTATTGTTCCAAGTACCCAACAGGCAACGGAATGAATGGTATTTACTGTTACCTATTGTTCTCAGTTCCCAACAAGTGCCTGTTCGTGTGCGCGGACGGACGGAATGACGGACGGACGGACGGACTGACGGAGGCGATTGCAATATACCCGGTTTTTTCTTCGAAAAGTGCGGGTATAATTACACAAAATTAACTAATATACATACACTGGCAACTGGCTCCCGATTGGCCTTCTCCTTGACGAAGTCCCCCAGAAACTGGAATAGCTGCCATACAGTCTCCTCCCGGAAGGTCAGGGCTGGTTGGGCACCAGATCCGGACTTGCCCTTCTTGGTTTTGACACGACCAAACTTGGACCTAGTGCTCCTGTACCATTGTTTGAGATGGCTACCCGTCAACCCCATCTTCTGGCCCTGCTCTTCCCACAAGAGGTCCTTCTCAGGTGTCTTCCTGTAGCTTTCATGGCGCGTGTTCCAGACTTGTGGGAACTCTCGGAGCCAGTCACAGACGGCTTGCTCTTGTTCGGGAGTGAGCACCACCTCTGCGGTCTTCTTTTTCTTCTGGGCTGGAACCTCCGTTTCATCTTCTGAAGAAGTACCACCATACTCGTCCTCCTTCTCAGCACCAACGTCTGCCTCCTCCATGGCCTCGGCTACAATATCTTTATCGCCACGTCCATTTCCACACCCTCTGCTCCCTGCACCACGACCACGACCTCTTGGATGTTCCCCTCGCTCCACGATGGTTATCACCTGGCCCACACCTTCAACAACTGGCTGGACCTAGATAGATAGATATATTTATTTCTGTATAAAATGTATAAAATGTATAAAACATGGAAAACATTATACAAGATTAAAACATCAAGCATAAGTTAAACAGTCAATTACATTATACACAAAGGATAACACAAAAAAGGGATTAAAATTCCCTTATTTCCATTGTGGTCCTTGAGATAAAAAATAAATTGACATAGGAAGACACATTTAAATACTATATTTATCACAGTTTTTAAGAAGGACAAGTAGTTAAATATCACTCATAAATTAATATAATTATAATTTCACAGGCTTAAGACATATTAAATTTTAATAAATAAATAAATATCACATAATTGTTATACTAAAATTATCAGAGAACTAACTTACAAACATGACACAATGTTATCACAGAAGGCGTGTTAAAAATTTGTCCTACGATTAATGTATTTATAATAAATCTATCTAAGACAAGAAACAAAATTAATACAATAAAAATAAGGAATGGCCTTAGTCCAACAAGTGTGCCTTAACAGAGGACTTAAATCTATTTAAGGACTTAATATTCCTTATATCTTGAGGTAACCCATTCCATATAAAGAACAACCACGATATGCAAATGACTTCTTCCCAAAACTCTTGACTTTTGGGTAAGAAAAACGACAACTATCGATAAAAGTACATGTGTCGTTATCACTAGTCGATGTGGACACTCTAAACCTTGTGCTATATGTATGAGCAACACTAACAGGGATAAAACGATCCATCATATAGGAAGGAGCTGTTTTAGAGGAAATCTTAAAAACATGACAGAGAGTTATAAAATCAACTCGACTTGCCACAGGTAACCAATTAAGACGGGCGAACTGCTCTTTACCAACATGGGATCTAGAATCTAAGTTTAAAACAAATCTTATCAATTTATTTTGAGTGACCTGTAACTTGTTTCTCAATTCCTGAGTAACTGAATAAAACCGAACCGTAGATGTATAATCGAAATGGCACTGAATAAGGGACTTCAAGTTTCATTAACAGTATATCATGATGTACTGTATCAAATGCTTTCTGCAGGTCAAGAAGTACCATACCGACGAGATTTCCTTTATCCATGTTAAAACGAATATAGTCTGTCAAGTGTAAAAGGCAAGTCTCAGTAGAGAATTTGCGCCTAAAACCAGATTGGTAGTTAAAAAGAAGATCACTCTACCTGGTGCTCGTCGTCTCCTGTTGGATTGTCTCCGGACTGCATCACGGCTTTGCCCTTCATCTTCTTTATTGCCTGGATCAACGTTTTTCTTGGTTTCTTTGGTGGCATGATGCTGTGGAAAACAAATGTATTACTAACCAACCGTGTGTGGCGCACCCGTATTTATAGCAAGCGACATTGACCAAACTACAACCCAAGCTGACCGAATATTGACGTAACACTGGCGCAGGCTGACGCAGCATGACCGAATGGCGACCCATGTCTAACCCCGCCAGGCAGTGCATGACTGTCCTTGACATTGTTGGCTAACTGAATGTGACCGAATGTCGACGCAAAGCGACCGACTGTGACGTAACACCAACGCAGAGAAACGCACTGTTGACCGAGTCTGATAAAACACTCGGACAGGCAGGGTTTCTCAGGGTTTGTGTTAGGTCGATGGGGGTTGCTATTCGGTTAGACTTACGTCACCTTGCGATGCAGTTCGGTTGATGAGGGTTAGTACTCGGTCAAAATGCTATCTTGGCCTGTCGCAGCCGATTTTTATGCATGCTCAAAATTTGCCGGGGTCAGAAAATGTTCTCTCGGTCACTCTGCGTCAGTTGGGGTTTCTTGACGTCACCCTTCGGCCAGTGTTTGGTTGATATTCGGTCAATCTACGTTCCTGTCGGATGCTGTCGGATGGTGGCTAACCGACACCGACGCCGCCTGTCGTAGCCTAGTGAAATGTGGCCATTAGAGGACACTTTTGTAGTTAGACTCGTACTGTATCTATTACTTTTATGGTGGTCGAATTCATTCCTTACGCCGGCTCCAGGACGGCAAATAATGAAAAGAAATGGACGTGTGTTCTGATCATCGGAGAATTCCTACCTGAGTGAAAATACATTACAGTATGGGACTAGTGTTAACTTTTATACACCATCCAACCCTTTCTCAAAAAAGCGAAAACGGGTCGGTTGGCATGGCTGAGGTATGAAATAAAACCTTAAATTCGGCTTAAAAAGTTTGCTTATTGTAAAATTAAAACATTTAAGTAATAGATAGAGTCTGGTCTAAGCGAGTTGGCTTATTTAAACACCGAGATGGGCGTAGGCCATCGAGGTGTTTAAATAACCAACGAGTTGAGACAGACTCTATCTTTTTTGTAGCATGGTGTACTTAGTAACACTGTGACGTCATAGTGACCGTACTCTAAATTCCAATATCCGGTAGTTGTAGTACGGCATAGCCACGCCCCTTTAGTTACCCCACATTAAACGATTTAATGCTCTGCGTTCATCAAAGGAAATGTCACCGACCATGCTACAACAGGTATTATTAAACAGGTTATTGCACTTTTTCAGTGAAATCCTTGTTTACGTGTTTTATTGTCGAAATATCCGTTATAAAATTCCGCTAATATAAGCCTTTCAATAAAATTAAGGCGGGACAACGTAATGAATCATTTTATGCCCATTCGTTGTGGCTTTAAAGTAGAATACTGCTTAAGCCGGAGATTCTTGTCTGTATGTTTTGCTTCCAAGGGATCTCCTTTTCAGTATTTATACTGCATACATTGTATTTATTCCATACATACTCGCGTTGTCTATATTTAATTTACTAGTATATGTCAGAGTTACTGTGTTTATTTGTTTTATATAATAAACTATTCATTGCTACGTATATATAGTATATGCACTATTGTATTGTTTGAATGGTCTCCAGCTAGGAGAAAAAAATCAAAAACGAATCCAGGAACCTCACAAAGCGAACATGTTGAATTATAAATAGATGGAACCCGCTTCCATAATACAGTTCTTGTTACTAAATATTGTATAAAAGTAATCAAAATTACAAACAGTTTATTAATTAATTAAGTATTGCTCCTTGTTTGTAGTACAGTGCGGACCTACGATGCCATTGCGTTTGGACTCTGTGGTTTCTATAGTACCCTGTATCTCATTTTGGTATAATTACGATATGATTGACATGTATACACAATGTTCGGTACGTGACAGGTCGTTAAGATAAGATATGTATAGTCCAAATTTAACCTGTAGTTTCTATGTGTTATGACCATTATTTATTCCGTCACAGCAGAAATGTTAACACTTCAGATGATGCCAGTACTTAAATATCTTCGCCCTGTTGTTGATGTCGGAGTATATTGACAATATACTTTCTTATAATACAGTTTCACTTGATATTGTTTATCGAAAGTATCGTATTGGTTTGGCAGGTTAAATTGATAAATAATTGTCAACTGGCATTATTTGGACTTCAATTCTCAGTTTCGTAGTAACTGTATAAACATGAGTAGCATGCATAATTACTGAAAATTTAGATATAAACATCGAACAGGAAAATCAGTATTCAAGGACGACAGTTTATTGAGTCGGTTCATGAGAGATAATCAAATCAAAAGATGCAACTCCTATCACGCCTCCTAGCACCGGCTTAAGCGATATTCTACTTTAAAGCAACACAGAATGGGCTAGATGATCCCAAAGGACCAGTAAATAATAACACTACTGATTTGTAGTCGGGGTGACTTTTTACGGCCGCCACACTGCACTAAACAAACGCTATGTCAATAAATACTGAAAAGGTGATCCATTGGAAACAACAAACACAAACAAGCGAGAAAAGCAGCAGACTCGGTTTTATTGAGTCTGTTCATGGGAGGTAATTATAAGATGCAACACCTGAGATTCTATCTGCGATACTCTGTCTAGAATTTAGCAATATATAGCAATAATTGAAAATAAGCAAGGCGTATGCCTATAACATGTCAACGAAGACACTTAAATAGCAAAAAGTAAAGTGCTTACTTATATTTAATTTTGCTCAGTGCGTTAACATGTTAAATATGTTGTTATACAATATAATCGTACACTTACAGTTTGCCTCTATATGTACTAGCCTATATGTACTGGAGTGGCTGACCGAAAAGTGACACTCACATCAGGTTAACGTGGTTCTTCCACAGAAGATAAGAAAATGAAAAGGGTTGTTCAACAAATTCTTTAGAACCCAAGCTATTTGATTTTAGAACCCAATCTATTTGATTATTTCATATATGGTAGGCTTTGTTAAATCATATCTACAGGCTGACACATTTTCAAAACGAATAAAATCCCTCCTTTCAATTTGAAAACTGAATAATAAATGAATATGATTGTCAACCAGTAAGCCGGTTATCGTATAAACTATATAACAATATACATGTAATATATAAATACTAATCAGCTAATTAAACAGAATATGTTTTGGAGTTTATTTCAAACTTGGTATAACTACTTCCTTTATCTGATTACACTTTTTTCAATAACGCAATATCAACGTAAACACACAATGTTGACACTACACATATTGGTGTTCTTCTTATTAAAAAATACTGATAAAGGTGATCCTTTGGGAGCAACAAACACAATTAAGAGAATAAAGCAGCAGACTCGGTTTTATTGAGTCTGTTCATGAGAAGTAATTAAAGAAGCAACACCTCTCACGCCCCATAGCACTGGCTTAACCGGTATTCTACTTCAAAGTCACCTATATTGGGCTCGTTGGTCCCAAAGGACCAGTAAAAATAACACTACTGATTCGTAGCACGGGGAAACACTGCGTCACTAACCGTCGTTGTTTGTAAATAAATCAATACTTCCACATTCTTATTCTGCCCTTGTTCGATTGACAAATTGTTCATTAATGTAAGAATGATATATGTGCCGTGAAATATCAAAATACATTATTTGTCGTGTTTACGTGATGTAAGTTTATTGACAATGGAAATCATAACAAATAACCGGAAACGTAAATGTATTCCAGTTTCATTAACCATTTAATGCTTTGTAAAGGGCTGACCCTCACATGTCAATGGATGTATCCTTTATTCTGGAAAGTGATTACGCCAGTTAGTATTCAGCATCATTCTAGATAGGTTAGATAGTCACGGGTTATGTGTCCTCTATATAGCCTTCAGGATTATCAGGGTGGCGAAACCACGTGACCTTTTGATTGGGTTCACGGCAAAAAGATAAACAAAACGCTCGATTCAGGTATGTTTTTGCTTCATAACTTTCTTAATATTTAACGAATTTCGGTCAACTACGCACATATCCCTGTGAATGGTTTTCTCCGCCGCTACTTTTCCGCCAAAGTTTTTGTGTTCACGCCTAAAATCAAGCACAGCGGCCTTAACAAGCCGAATTGTTACAAATGTGCTCAGTGCAAAATTGGAACAATTTCAACCAGTTATAATGAGATTTACGCTTACAATTTTGCGTTGGTTGACGGTTTTGTATAATGATTACGTAAATATGCGTAATGCCATGATCACGTCCACGGGTATTTCGATGTAAATTTTGCTCTAAATGTAAAAGGGCAGTTAACATTTTTACTTCCTGTAGTCAGAGGTATGTTGTCTTTGGTGAAACATGGGCGCAATCTTGAACCACATATAACAAGTTTGTCCAAACGTTTAACTTCCCAGTCCTTATACATTTCTTTACACCGAAATGTGCCTGTCTGATTTAAGAACATGCTCGTTCTAGTACTTGACTGTTTGACAAGTCAATTTATACCGATTATAAACAGAATTAAATCAAAGTGATTGCAATAGTCGAACACTCTACACAAGTTCATATCCCGGTAACATAATTTTACGACGTTTCCCCTATTGGACAGTCAAGTACTAAAATAAACATGTTCTTAAAGCAGGCATATATATTTAGGTAAAGAAAAGTATTGGGATTGGACAGTTTTTCATAATCAGTACGAGATCATTTTGGTTAAGCTTGCTTAGAATGGCTTTGTGTTTCGTGTTTAAGACATTTTATAAGATAGTTTTATAATATAAAAACACAAATGTGAACATATGATGGATACATTTAAAAATGCTCGTCTGAATTTTTTAGATACCATCATGACGAAAGTCAAATTCAATCTATCTCTGGAAAAGTGAGTGCAGAAAGTCATTGTGAATTAAAACAACAGATGACATATTTTTTTTCAAAGTGTTTTCCAAGGTCAAGCGCGAAGAAGGCCAATAGAAGTTTATTGACACTTACATCCCCATAATATTACCAGAGAGGAAATATGAAATTTACATGAAAATGGAAAAGGCCATATTTCTCACAACTTATCTGAAACCATATCAGAAGAATTATATGAAGACAGTTCGAAACAATGTCAAATAAATCAATTTCTGGTTACAGAGACCGATAAAGTTTATAACTCTTCTGCCAACTGTTCTTGAAAAAAATGAGAAGAGTTTGATGCTACTTTTCAATGGATAATACTATAGGGTCTACTTTACAGGCAAAACAACAATATGCTATCAAATGGATTCAGTCCATTTTACTCACAATGCACTAACTATTTAAATGAAAGAAGTAAAGATAATAATACTGAAACACAATGGTCCGTTTTCCAATGTCTACTACATAAGATGTATTGAATGTGGCGGTTTTACATGGTTTTTTTTATTCGGAATATATCGTTTGGCGGAAGATGTTATGCTTTTTAAATTCAATGCAAGAAACATATTTCGTAAATAATTTCACTAACTAACTTCATGAATCATTGAAAATGTGCTAAGTAAACCAGCTTGTTAATTAAAAATAAAACATTGGTAACTCGAATGTGCACATGTTCATTTCATAAAAGGCTTTGATAGCCAGACAATAGTTTGTATGGTCTAAATAAAAGTTTCGACATATGCAACAAGGTGGACATTGTTGACCTTTTTTTCCTCAATAAATTGACGCCTCTCTGTGGACACCATAACGCCTCCCTGATATATTATATATATCTTGTAACCAAACGGGTCCGTTAACACGGCTTGAATGTGTTCTGCTGCAAGGTCTGTCTATTTATATTAAATGCTGAAGTCGTTAAGCAATCCATTTGAATATATATCAGAGGCGTAGCAAATACTCACGTGAGTAACATTGAAAATCGAAAATTAAAGAAGTTAAACGTTCAAAAACTTGAATAAATGCAAGAAACGTTAACAAGGTAAGTATAGGACTACCCCTCCCCCACCCCACCCCTCTGAGTTCGTTGGAAAATGGCCACGTTTTACCTCAGTATATACATATAATACTCCGAGTATATACTCCATTGTCCATTAATGAAGGGTCGTACGGCAATTTTGAAGTCTGTATCATACATTTGGCATCCAGAGTTATACATCCAGTATCGTTGTAAATGTTAAGCTGCTAACATATTATTATAATTTCATATAATGTTGAGTTCAGTTATACTTTTGTCTTCTTTATTCTACGAAATGATTAAATATACAGCTTTTTGACTAGTGTATAATCAATCAAGAGTTCGTAATATCATTTGCTTTGAACTGTTCGCTTTGTTTATATTAATGAATGCACGTTATGTAGAAACATGTAGGGACTCCACGAGTTTTAAACACATCGAGATTGCCGGGCACCCATTCAAATGTTTGAAGGTTTCAAATATGCTTCAAGTCCTTATCCCGCACATTTTTCAACAGATGTACACCGTTTCTGAACGACGACGTATATATAAGTCACATATTTTGATAATCCAAATTCTAAACAGACAATATGAACGACTTTAACCAGCAAGGCCAATCCCAAAAGTGTAGCGTCGAATTAAGGGTTACCAACTCATAACTTATTTTACGAATATTAAATCACACTAAAATCAATCATAACTAGAGCTTTATGCTTTTTTTGAAAAAAACTGATGACTCCCTCCACTGCAAAATTTCATCAGAATGTAATAAGCCATTTAGGAGGAGGACCGGTGACAACTAGACATCATACCGATGCTTCTTACAATTTTCGTCAAAATCCAACAAGCCGTTTACGAGAATCAAAAATCAGTAAACCGAACCGAAAGCGTGATATGCACAACTAGACAAAATACCAATGCTTCCTGCAAAGTGTCGTCAAAATCCAACAAGCCGTTTAGGAGGAGTAGCGGCGACAACATATTTAAAGTAAAACATTCAAAGGGCCATAATCCATCAAAAATCGGCAAACCGGAACGACAGCGCGATATGCACAACGAGACATCATACCGATGCTTCCTGCACAGTTTCGTCAAAATCCAACATGCCGTTTAGGAGGAATAACGGCGACAACATTTGTGACAGACAGACAGACAGACAGACGGTCGAACGGACACAGCAAAAACAATACGTCTCCTCCACTTCATTGGGAGAGACATAATAATATTGACGGAATAAAATATTACAGAACATGTTGCTTCGTTATTTATTCACTTTGACTAGATTGTGAAAATTATCCATATAATCATCACAGTCCATTAACAAAATAACGGTAACACTTATATATGGAACGCCATGACTGTCTTATGATGTTGCCGATTAATATATGCAGTGCATTTTCCTTTATATATAAATACAACCCTACTTCATATAATGTTCAAAGGACCTCATATATTAGATAAACTACTGCATATAGTAATAAATGCACTACATATAAAGATAATTGGACCGCATATAATGGTTTATCTACTGCATACAATGACTTAACTATCGCATATAATGATTAATCTACTGCATATAAATACATTTCTACCACATATAAAGATTTATTTACCACATATAATTAAAAATGCACTGCATATCATGAAAGATCTACCACATATAAAGGGAAATTGCACTGCATATATTAATCGGCAACATCATAAGACAGTCATGGCGTTCCATACTATAGATATGCTATTTTGATCATCATGATCTGACGTGTAAAAAAACGAAATCAATTTATTATCAAAAATAATCACCTCTTGGAATATAATGCATAATCTCATCAGTAATCTCAAAAAGAAAAGATCTTCATAATTTAAGTATGGCGTGTACAATTGCATCAGAACTCTTCAGCCACGGTATACCAATTTACGACAGACAGACGACGAAAGATAGACAAATAAACATGTTCAAAGTTTTAGACGGAAACAAGAGGAAAAATATAATGTCACGCAACATTTTCTTTCAAATGTATGTGAACGCATGGTAATTCAGAAATCAATACAAAGTTTGTTGTGAAAAATATCTGCTAAAAGCATTGCTAGACTTATACTATAGACAACTAGCTATGACACTAGTATTGCAAACCAATCGAATTAATCAAACCACACAATTAAAAACACACACAAGACATGTTAAAACTTAAACCATTGTTTAAAAAAATGGAGGCGCTCACTCTGCTACTTTGAATCGTCTTCTTCTTTTTATCTGTTAAACATGTTAAACTAGGACTCCAGCAAAAGCCTTGTATTAATCTTTAAATGTGTTCTTTGTTTCTGTTTGTGTTTGTGGTTGTCTGTCGTCCTTGAATGCTGCTTGTCCTGTTCGATTTTTATATCTATATTTACTGACCGTTCAATGGTGGTAGCCCTATTGTCAACAGTTATGTGTTTAAGAGACTTCATGTTGAGTCTTTCACCAGAAACCTAGGCAGATGTTATTGGAGCTTTTAATGACACCTCTCGGTATCTGGATGACATATTGAACATTGACAACACCCTTTCTTTCCAATTATGGTTAATAATATTTATCCTAAAGAACTTCAACTTAACAAAGCTAATCTTTCTGATATTAACACTTCTTTTGTCAACTTACATCTCTCTATTGAAAATGATGAAATACTTAGCAAAAACAAGGCTAATATTTCTGATAATAACGCTTCTTTTCTTGATTTAGATCTCTCTATTGAAAATGGTGAAATTATTAGCAAAATCTATGACAAGAGAGATGATTGTAATTTTGACATTGTTAATTATCCCCACTTAGATGGGGATGTTCCCTGAGCAACTTCTTATGGGGTGTATGTGTCTCAACTTATTCGTTTTTCAAGAGCGTGTACTCGAGTTGAGGAATATTCGTAATCTTTGTATAACTAAAAAGCTACTCCATCAGGGATATCGTTACCATAACGATATGGTTATACATCGTTATGGTAAAACCTTTGCAAAATTTTATTATCGTAACCATGATGTTCTTTCTAAATATAAAAGCTATTCAAAGACTCTTCTTCGACAAGGACTATCACAATCTGACTTCTATGGTGATGTGATTTACAAACTTCGTAAGATTCTTGGTCATGATCACTTTCATATTATCTTTGTTAAACTTGTTAAAAGGTTTATCAAAAGAGGTTATGACCCTATCATTTTGAAACGTACTGCATGCTTGGTGGTGGACCCTTTTACAGTTAGACACTACGTTTTTCTCTTTAATTGTACGATGACCGGACAGGCTGTGGACCCTATGATGACGCCTACCTAAAACCCATGAGGACGGTGGCGTTTGATGTTTGTCCGCGGTCTTGTCTTGTCGTGCCCTCAATGGTTTATTCTCTTGGTGCTCTGGCTTTTGCCAAGTCATCGAGTACCTTCATTGTGACTTTGTAGGCTTTAGTTTGTTTAGTATTTATATACAAGAGCATTTAGATGTTTTATTTATATTGCCTTTTAACGCTGGCTTGTTTGTTAGAGACTATTTCATGGCGGGGATTTCTTCATTTGCACTGTCCCGTTTAATTGGGATGACAATAGGTGTGGGGTTTGGTGCACTGACAGTTCCAAGGCGGAAACCCTATTGACAACCCTTTTGTGGTTGTGATGTCGTTTGTATTTTTTATTACTTTTGCCTTCTCGTTTGTCTGTTTGCGTGTTTGTTTTTGTGTTTTGTGGTTGACTGTCTTCATTGAATTCTACTTTTCCTGTCCGATTTGTATATCTTTCCTTTATGTGTATGGCTTTTGCATCGGTCAGTAACAGTGATTCAGAATACAGTTTTTCTATTCTTTAAACCAATATTTCGGTGTTAAACTTGTTATTAGTACTGTAAAACTTGGTCATGATCACTTTCATACAATCTTTTTTAAACGAGTTAAAAAGCTTATCATAATAAATTATGACTCTATCATTTTGCAACACACTGTACGTTTAGTGTTTTAACCATTTATGGTTTGCCACTATGCTTTCCGATTGTACAATAACCGGACAGATCGTGAATCCTAGGATGACATCTACCTAAATCTTTAGAGAACGGTAACGATAGTTGCTTGTCTCCAGTCTTGCCTTGTTGTGCCCTAAACGGTTTATTCTCTTGAAGCATGGTCGGTTTCCTTTGATGAATTTCCATTAAATCGTTTAATTTAGGATAACTAAAGGGGTGGTTATACCGTACTACAACTACCGGATATTGGAATTTAAAGTACGGTCACGATGACGTCACAGTGTTACTGAGTACACCATGCTACAAAAAAGATAGAGTCTGGTCTCAGCTCGTTGGTTATTTAAACACCTCGATGGGCTACGCCCGTGTCGGTGTTTAAATAAGCAAACTCGCTGAGACCAGACTCTTTCTATTACTTATTGCTCTGGCTTTCAGCAAGTCATCGGGTACATGCATTGTGGCTTTCTATGCTACCGTTTTATATTTTCATATTTACATGATCATTTTATTTATACTTATTTAACATTTAAATTCTGCCTCTATTGTTAGAGGATATAGCTTGGGGGGATTTTTTCCCGTTTTATTTGGCTGCCAATAAGGTAAGAGCTGGGTCCACCCTAGTAACTGGTTTAAACCCCAGCGGTCTATTTTGCCCCTGACCTTTACAAGGCGGTACCCCTATTGTCAACCCATGTACGTTCGTAATGTCATATATCTTGCCTTGTTTTATTCTTGATGCGTATTTTTGATTGACTGAGGTGCTTGATTATACATTTCCTGCTCGACTTTTATCTCCCTTTTTTATTTTTAAATGTTTTATCCTGATTGTTTGTTCCACAATACAACTATATTATGGCACATTGTTTTGCATTTTTTATTCATACACATGTAGTACTTTTAACGTATACATTTAACATGTTTAAAGTGTATTGTTTGATTGCATTATATATAATTTGTTATATCAGCATATTTCAAAGAAGAACCGGATGTACTGTTCGTTCGTCCGTCCATGTGTCCGTCAATCGGTTTTGCATTAGTTGAAGAAAGTTGTTCACGTTTATCACAATGGTTGTCTAGAATGTGTTGATGACAACAAATCTGACAAAGACACCAACATTAAATCCGTGATTTTCGATATTTTTTAATGAAAAGTCTTACATACGATACTTCATGATATAGGTATACAGTATGGAACAATATGTGTTTTCTCATACTGTAAACTCCTCCTATACTATTTAAGGAGGCGGTGTTCCACGGTATACTTGGCACAGTGGTTGCTTAGGGAGTGTAGATGACAACGACGGTTTCAAATTTAGGCCCTTGACCCTGGGGTCAGAAGTGAAGATCAAAATGTCAAATTCGCTAAAATAGATATGAAAGTCACAGTTTTTCCAGGTCGGTAACCATGTCGTCACCATTGTGTCGTTGTGTATTGACTTTTTCAATGTATAGTTAATTTGCTGTTTGTTTGTTCTACGGTGTCATTGCGTTAGGATGCTGTGATTTCTATAGGATCATTTTTTCTCATATTTGTCTCGCCTGCATAGCATGGCTGACACTTAGGGATCACATTGTCTGTATTCGTCGTCGTCCGTCGTCGTCGTCGTCCATCACACTTTAACCTGCAACCTAACCTTGGCCATAGCTGAAAAGTATTTGATATATGTTCATGAAACTTCACACAAACCTTCATCTTAACCTGCGGAATGGTGTTACACATGCCCAATAACTCTGACTTTCATGACAGAGTTATGCTCCGTTTTCATAACACTTTAACCTGCAACCTAACCTAGCGCAACCTGACCAAGCTCATAACCTTTGTTCATGAACTTCACACACATATTCATCTTAACGAAAGGAATGTAGTTACAGATGTCCAATAACTCTGACTTTCATGACAGAGTTATGCTCCGTTTTCATAAAACTTTAATCTGCAACCTAACCTAGCTCATACAGCCGTTCCAGACTGAGCATGGCAATACATCGCTTGTGTCAATGGTTATTTGACGCATCAGACATGTAAACAACCGATGACGCCGTCCAATAAATGTGAAGTACTCAGTGAATTGAAACTGTGTGACACTTCCCGCTCGACCCGCCTACAATTCTCACGTGACCAAAATCAATATCATAACACTGAGTACATGTACTTATAAAGACTCACCTTTTCGTTGCTGTATTCCACGCCGCGAAAATAACTTCGGGCGTTCGAGCAGTGATGGAAGTTATTACTTTCAAAATTTGTTTAAACTTGTTTTTAAAGCTGTTTGACATTTTTTCTCAATTCTAATTTATTAGAAATAGGCTGAAAATACTGATAGTGCACGAAATAAAATAATTCCTATGATCGACATTTTCGTTTGCCAGAGTTGTGTAAACCGTGCGGACAATTTAACTCTGGAGATGTGAGAATGATGACCGACCACTAAAAATATATCATTGTGCACATTTATTGTGAACCATCAAGCATCGTTCACTGCGCTAAATATTGTGTTATTTTCATTGCAAGGCCGAGTGAGACCTTTCATACGCATTAAAAATACAATGATGTAGACTACACATATAATTTGCTATTGCGTGTAAAGAGGCTACAATGGGTCGATGAATCGGTGACGAGAGTGGCAGCTACTCATTATTCACAATATTGTTTATATTCATCAAGGAATGGGGCGGAGTTGAACACACGATGACATTGCGTCAGTATGAATGTAATTCCATGCTCAATCGTGAACGCCTGTATTGACCTATGGTCATGAAACTTTATACAGTTCTTCCTTATCAATTATCCACTGCAGATGCGTGCTCCTTTTCATTAAATTTAACGCTTAATTAAAAAACACTGCTCCATAATCATGAAGCATTGCACCCCGTGTCTTCAAACTTTATAGTTAGATTGTATTTGGTGAAATAAGCAGGCGACACAAGTGTTCCGTAGAACACCCTTCTAGTTAAATGTTTTTAATGAAATTTCTTACACTGAGCTAGTAATGATATACACATACTATATGGAAATTATTTTTGCAATTTTGAATGCGGACCCTCCTCCCTAGAGGAGAGGACTTGTTGTCATATGTTTTATTTGTTCCTTGTTGTCAAAACCCCTAGAGGAGAGGACTTGTTGTCATGTTTTATTTGTTCCTTGTTGTCAAAACCCCTAGAGGACAGGACTTGTTGTCATATGTTTTATTTGTTCCTTGTTGTCAAAACCCCTAGAGGAGAGGACTTGTTGTCATATGTTTTATTTGTTCCTTGTTGTCAAAACCCCTAGAGGAGAGGACTTGTTGTCATATGTTTTATTTGTTCCTTGTTGTCAAAACCATTCTAACATCAGTTGAAGGATAGTGTTTATAGTTATCACAGCGGTTGCCTTCGATGTGATAACAACGACGGTTTTAATTCCAGGGCCTTAACCCTGGATCAGAGTCTTAACCCTGGATCAAGAAGTCAATTGGAAAAGGTTAAATTCATTAAATGATCAAACATAACATGACAGCTACAGTGTTTTTAAAATTGTTAATAACATTTCTTTGCATTCTTGTAACCTGAACTCCTTCTACGGCAGTTAAAGAAGCGTTTCTTTGACAAAGTGGTTGATTAGGATGTGTACATGATAGCGAAGTACGGATATTCATTCACGTCATTCATAATTTCATACTAACCGCGTTGGTATTCAGCGTCATGTGAACGTTCTTAGTATGCGACGTCTTATTAATTGTATTGTTATTTATGTCGGAAAGATTATTTAGTTGAATTGAATTGAATTGGGTTTTAAGGCGCACCAACACATGAAAGGTTATATGGTGCCTAACAGGCATGAACATGTCAGGCTCATCCTCCATGTACATCGAGATAAAATATGGAGAATTGGCCTAGGACCTTCTCACCCTGAACTGCAGAGATGCTGCAAATTCTATTGTAAACACTCCATTTACGCTGGAGCACGTTTGTTGTTTTTCTGCCACTGCTCTTAGTGATGTGAGATGGCACCTGAAACAATGCAGGGGTCATGATGAAGACCTTTAATGAGCATGAACAAAAAATGACAAAATTAATTTGAATGGAGGTGCCTACCTCTTTACATGTGACGGTGTGTTTGCAGTGGTTGTATTCTACCCCGGCAACCACATTGGGATTATTTAGTTGAAGAAACGTGCAAATAATTGTGAGATTAACGATCCATACTCCAATGTAAAATATTGCAAATACAGCTTTTGCTTAAAAAGGTACCCTATAATAAACACAATTTTACTAATAGTGTTGGAGTAGAGCATCATGTTACCTTTATAGGAAAGTGAGTTTTCTGTTTCTTATACACATTTCTTAAAATAACAAGTGTATGTATTGCCTACTTTTATAATTATTGGGATTAATCAATACAAGTGAGTTTCTGATTGTATTCATCTCCACCCCAACCCTCGCCCTACTGGGCAACCTTCTGGGTCCGATCCGGCATAGGACAATGCTCTAACTAATAATGTTAAAGCGGTGTTTATATGCCAGAGTCCTGAGTACGTTGTATAATATATAGAGTTTAATTACCACGAGTTTTTCAGTACGGGATTACTATCCCGAGTGAATATACGTCCGCATAAACAAACTAGTGCGCTAGCACGAGTTCGTTTATTCGGAGGTATTTTCACGAGAGATAAACGTTATACAGTTCTTTCTTATCAATTGTCCAATGCAGAATTATGCCCCTTTTCATCAACGTTAACATTTTGAAAAATACTTCTCAATAGTTCATGAAGGATTGCACCCTCTGTCTTTAAACCTTATAGTTAGGTTGTACTTGCTGAAATAAGCAACGGCGGGCGACATAAGTGTTTCGTGGAACACGCTTTTTGTAACTGACAAAGTAAAAAGAAGTTCCAAAATATTCAGCTGGCGAGACATTTCCATATGAAATTATTTCCCCGTAGTTATTATCACTTTTCTGTCCCTCAGAAATTTCGGTAAAACCATGCATAAATGTACTATATATCTGACAAGCCAGACACATACATGTACGCTCGGGAAGTAGGAAATTAACTCGTAGTAAGAGCTTACAGAACAGCAAGATTTTTACAGAAGGACGTCGTGAATATGTCATTTTATAACTTCATAATGTTTTGATATCACAACATATGTAATAACATCATATGACGTCATGTCATTTTCAATAATTCTACTAGAAAATCGAATGTATTTATTAAATGGAAGATCTATTGTTACGCCTCCTTTAACTGAACACTCAAACTATTTTATTAACCACACATCATAACAGTCGAACATCTTAATGACGAAACAAATGAATGAACGTAGGGGTCAAGCCCGTAAAGTCCCAAAACGTCAGTATATCTTATATACAGTATTATTTCATCTAAATGACTCGCTAAACTTTTTTCCCTCAGTATATTATATTCATGTTTGTTGTATACATATGCTTACTATGGATATGTTAACACTCTTAAACTCTGTATATATAATAATTATTATATAAATAATATTCCACTAGATTCAAAGGTGTTTATATAAGATCCTCCCTACTAGTATATGTACAGCATAATTTCAAAATGTAAAGGTTTGTACTATGATATGCCTACTGATTTTCATTTTATAGCAATCGTGTACCTTTGCGTTTGGGTGCTGTAATTTCTAGAGGACATTTGTCTCATTTTTTCTTATTTGTGTAGTTTGTATAGCGAATAAAATTAATAATTTCAATGGCACAGTGTTGCACATTGTATTTTAGAGGTTACAGAAATAATACGTTTACATATATAAAATATAAAACAAATACCAATTTCATTTTTGATTTAGCACCAAAAATATAAACGTCGAACAGGAATTGCAGCATGCATGGACCACAGCCGACCAATACAAGCATGGACCACAGTCGACCAATACAAGCATGGACCACAGTCGACCAATACAAGCATGGACCACAGCCGACCAATACAAGCATGGACTACAACCGACCAATACAAGCATGGACCACAGCCGACCAATACAAGCATGGACCACAGCCGACCATGAAAACAAAAAATTAATACCAAAATGAATAAAAGGCAAGACATGACATCACAAAAATAGTAGGGTTGGCAAGAGGATTACCGACTTGGAACGGTCAGTCGCAAACAAATGTCACTGTGTGTTTAAACTAGGACCTAGGATGCGCCAATATATAAATAGTTCATCCCTATGAGGGTGACAGTGGATATTCGGAAAAATAATTCCTCAGGTTGATAATATCCACTGTCACCCTCACCGGGAGGCAATATTCATTTTTATAATACCGAAAAAAAAAGAGTGTTGTTTTGAGAAAATGAAAACTGTAGGACCATTTCGTTCTTATAAAAAAGAGGATGTTTTTATTTATTTTTAAGCAGTTTAGATTAAAAAACGTTATGGTAACACAAATATTATTCATATCTTTAAAAATAATTGCTCATTACATTTTAAAACTATAAATAACATAATGTATATTCTAATCAAGTGTTCATCGATTTCCTTACGCAAACGCGTTGCTCATGGGTAAAAAACAATATATATTTATAAACTAGCTGTTACGTCGGATTTTATCATTAGAAATACATTGATTCCAGGATGTGACATTACAACAGCGTGCGACAGCGCGAAATATTAAATAGCAGTATATGGGAATTTAACATGGGGGATTAACACGAAGTATAATAAATCTAACTGTTACCCTACTGTCATCCCAATAAAAAGAGACGGTGTAAATAAAGATTTCCTCGCCAGGTTATATTCTCTAACAAACAAGGCAGCTTTAATGGACAATATAAATAGAGCAAGAATAGAACAACCCATTAACGGTACGATAAGGTGTAACACGCCCATTGATTCTTGCAATGAGTTGTGTGAATTAAAATTTAAATGCCATGTTGTCATTCATATCTAGACCCAAATTAAAAATGAATAACTTACATTCTCATCACAAATGACACATATGATGCCAAAAAATCTACAGAAAAATGGGGGTCATGTGTCTTCTAAGAAAGAACTTGTCTCATGAATGAATGCTCCCTTTAAAAACATAAACACTGAGATGCCATAATATTGTATTCATACTTTCATTTCCATATAAGCAAAATAAATTAAAAACTCACAATTTTAACATGGCAATGCTTCAAAAATATAACAAATATATCAACAATGTGATATAAACAAAAAATAGCACTTTAAATTAGTGAAAATGCCGTTTTTTACAAAAAGAAATGATAATTATTTATTGACGCCATTATGCGATACCCCAGGCCGACACTTCCTGTGTTGTACCCCAGGCCGACACTTCCTGTGTTGCAATGGGTGTGCTACACATATAAGACAAAATTTAACAGAAGCATCAAACGCTGCCGTCCTTTAAAGATGTGTGTAGACGTCATAATAGGGTCGGTAATCTGTCCGTCATCGCACAATCGAAAAGGAAAGCTTAGTGGCGAACTGTGAATAGGTCAAGCACTATACATTCTGTGCGTTGCAAAATGATATGTTCATAACATCGTCTGATAAACTTGCTAACAAGTTAAAGAAATATTGCATGAAAGTGAGTATGAGCTTTTATACCGAAAGTGGTAAAAGAGATAACACCTGCAATTGAAATTATTTTTATTAGACCAAAACTGATAACAACACACATTTATCGAACTCGGGTAAATATGGCATGCTAGTATATGTCTCATTTTCCAGGAATGATTGCGTGTTCTTCAACTATTTCGTACAAAGACAATGAGCCAGAACCAGTACTAACGACATATACCAGTGGTTTGTCAATTGGACTGTGGTCACCTGAGATGATTCTGTAAGTAAATAGAAAACACAATTAGTCAAAACGTATTGGAATATTTCAATGTTAGTTGGAATTTTTTATATATCATATACTTGTATATCCTACATGTGTGTAAGTAGATGCATACTGCAGTTACTTCAACTTAAAGTTTAATAAAGTGAAGCAGGTCATGACAAGGAAAGAGGCTGACATCTGCCTTGTTTGATTTTACCCGATAATGTGTATCCAATATATACTGAAAGGAAAAAGAAACGCAGGGTGCGTATTTCCGCTATATATTGTTGTATGTTTAATATGCTACTGCTAATCGAATGGTACAGGGCGACATTAGGCCTGTCCTTTTAGAAAGAAGGTTTAAACAGCACTGAACACACCAATGGTTACCCCTTTAAAGTTTCATTATCGTCAGAATGCGCATTTGACTCAAGCAGGTGAGCAAACTTAGGCTTTAGATGTTGCAATCACTTAACATTAAATACAGTACTGAACTGGCTCAATTTTTCAAAGAGGAACTTCAGCATTTATGAATTTCTTGTTACAGCGTGTACTGTGATTAAAACGTCTACAACATCACAGTTGTGTCCTTTCTCTAACTAACTGCACTTTTTTTTTACAACACATCTTGGGATTTCCTTGGAATATATATGGAATTAAGTGTGCAGTATATGCAATATATAGCGGAAATACGCACTCTGCGTTTTTTCCCCTTTCAGTATATGTTTCTTGTATGCATAACAGTTAGATTAAGAATAATTAATAAACTCTAGAAAGTGTTTTGCAAAGTATTCAATAATTCCTAGATGTTTGAAAATGTTGTCCTTCTATTAATGTTATCTTTAGCTCTTTCTTTTTTTTTTATGTGTTTTTGGGAGAGGTGGGGTGGGTGGGGGTGGTGTTACATGCCACTATAGATATACATCGCTTATGTGTTGGAATCTTATCATTGTTTCTGCATGTTTTTGTGTGCTACTACTTAGAGGATCGTCATCTTCTTCATCCAAATCGACAGGTGTTATTAAACAGTGTATAACGTTGTACAAATACTTAAATATTACATAACCGTGGTACTTGGTTTTGGACTTGTCCAGACGTGTAGAAAACCAAATTAATCTGAAAATTTGGGATCAGTTTTTATATGTAAAAAGTAACATTTAAGAAATAATCGAACAATAAGAACAATAAGAAAATATTTATTTTTGAGTGGAGGAGAAAACACCTAATCTATGTCATTCTCATGTTTCGGTAATACAGGTGATGTAGTCTATACAATCGTTGGCATTTACCGTTGAAACAACGATTTATTAATGTTTGGTTATTACATAGTTTAATCGCATACCTTATATCTTTTATGTACAAATCGCCAGAGGATTTAGCTAGATACGTGTCGGCCCATGGAACATCTTTACTGCCACTTCTTGAAATACTCTGGAAACTTGGAATAGGCTGGCCGCTTGCGATGTCCACTGTATACAAGTAAAGTGTTCCCGTTGACCAAGTTCCCGCCACTAAAAACACGGTACCATTGTCTTCTTCTACGTCAAGACCTGTTACTTGGGCACCCTACAATATGTATAGCGCTGTGTTAATAAAACCTTAAATATTCAGAGAGGTATAAAGATACATACAGATTGGTAACCTAATTTTAATAAAAATGTTAAAACAAACACTTACATAATGAACAGTTGACCTACAACTGGGATTGTTATTAAAGCGTGTCACTGCCTCCAATGTTATCAATGTTATTGTTTCGTGGCGGTAGTTCTTTGTCTCCACCAATACGAATCATCAGCATTTTTTGTTCTTTAGTGTTTACCCTAAATTTTCAACCAATCAGTTGTCCCAGATTTTCAAATACTTTCACCAATTAATCATGAAGAGTTTAGTACCAACGCTCTTCATAGTTAATAGCGTGACCACCTATATAGAGGCTATCGATACACTTGTGGTAAACACAAAGTCGAATATAGTCTATTAAGAGAAATATTAACTATTCAGAATAAGTATAAAAGTCGAACAGGAAATGCAGCTTTCACAGAACACAGTAAACCGAAAAACACGCAAAAGGACAAACATGAATGGCAATGTTAACAAGGAATAAAGGCATATGGCGTCACAAACATAAAAATGATTGACAATAGGGCTACCGCCTTGGAACGGTCAGTGGCAAAAAAAGGCCGCTGGGGGTTTAAGCCATGTTCTAGGGTGCACCAAACCTCACACTTACTCTACTGTCATCCCAATAAAACGGGACAGTGTAAATAAATAAATCGCACCCATTAACTATTCTTTAACCAACAAGGCAGCATTAATAGGCAATATAAGTAAAACACAAAGATGCTCGTGTATAAATAAATACCAAGAAACAATAGCCTAGGAAACCACAAAGAAGGTACTCAATGACTTGGCAGAAGCCAGAGCAACAAGAGAATAAACCATTGAGGGCACGACAAGACAATATTGCAGACAAACATCAAACGTCACCGTCCTTTTGGGCTTTAGGTAGACGCCATCATAGGGTCCACAGCGTCTGTCCGGTCATCGCACAATTAAAGAGGAAAGCATAGTGCCGAACTTTAAATGGATCCACCATTAAGCATGCAGTGCGTTGCAAACTGATAGGGTCATAACCTCTTTAGATAAACATTTTAACAAGTTTAACAAAGATAGTATGAAAGTGATCATGACCAAGGATCTTACGAAGTTTGTAAATCACATCACCATAGAAGTCAGGTTGTGATAGTCTCAGTCGCAGAAGAATTCTTAAATTACTTTTATATTTGGAACGCAGATCAGGATTACGATAATAACATTTTGCAAAGGTTTTCCGAAGTTTATAGAGACGGTAGCCCTGATGGAGTAGCTTTTAAGTTATACAAAGATTACGAATAATAAAGTCCTCAACTCGAATACAAGCTATAGAAAAAGGAATAAGTTGAGACCCATAGACCCCAGAAGAAGTTGCTCAGGGAACATCCCCATCTAAAAGGGGATAATTAACAATATCAAAATTAAAATCATCTCTCTTATCATAGATTTTGCTAATTATTTCACCATTTTCAGTAGAGAGATGTAAATCGAGAAAAGAAGCGTTAATACGAGAAATATTAGCTGTATTAATTTGAAGTTCTTTAGGATATATATTATTAAACATAGTAGAAAAGAAAGGGTTGTCAATCTTCAATATGTCATCCAGATATCGAGAGGTGTCATTAAAGGCTTCAATAACATCTGCCTGGGTATCTGGTCAAAGACTTCATAGCAATATAAAAACAAATCTGCGACAAGGGGTGCACAGTTCGTACCCATGGGATACCGACAAATTGTCTATAAACGGTAGTTCCATACCTGACGAAAATATTGTCTAACAATAAAATAAATGATTCACAAACTTCATGGCAAGTCCACATAGTTTATTTGTCCAAACTGACGTTAGTAAAAAACGCTTTAATATTGTTACAGGCCAAAAATGTAGTATTTTCCCTAGCAAAATTGTTTTGTATGAGAGCAATAAGCTTGTCTTTGATAATGTGGTGTGGTAAAGTACGACCGGACAGGCTGTGGACCCTATGATGACACCTACCTAAAGCCCATTGGGACGGTAGCGTTTGATGTTTGTCTATGATCTTTCTTGTCGTGCCCTTAATGGTTTATTCTCTTGTTGCTCAGACTTCTGCCAAGTCACTGGGTACCTTCATTGTGGCATTCTAGGCTATTGTGTTTTTTGTATTGTATTTATACGAGCATATATTTGTTTTACTTATATTGCCTATTGATGCTGCCTTGTTGGTTAGAGATTAGATCATGGCGAGGATTTCTTTATTTACACTGTCCTGTTTTAATGGGATGACAGTAGGGTAAGTGTGAGGTTTGGTGCACCCTAGAACCGGCTTTAACCCCCAGTGGCCTTTGTTGCCACTGACCGTTCCAAGGCGGTAGCCCTATTGTCAACCCTTTTGTGTTTGTGATGTCGTTTGCATATTTTATTACTTTTGCCTTCTCGTTTGTCTGTTTGCGTGTTTGTTTTTGTGTTTTGTGGTTGACTGTCATCATTGAATGTTCCTTTCCCTGTCCGATATTTGTATCTTTCTCAGTATATAATGTAGAAAAATCATAAGTACTTATAGATGAAGCATGACGTTTATTGCAAATTTTATATAATATTCTCTAACAAACAAGACAGCATTAATAAGCAATATAAGTATAACACATAAATGATCACATAAATATGAATATAAAAACAAAAGCCTAGAAAGCCACCAAGTAAGTACTCAATGACTTTGCAGAAGCCAGAGCAACAAGAGAACAAATCATTAAGACTACGACAAGACAAGATTTAAGACAACCCATATATCTATATTTATTATTCAGAGCACGAGTTGGGATGAATATCTTCAGATTTGTTTTATATCGCAGACCTTTTTTTTTAGAAACACTATTTCTTTATTGTGTCATTGTTGTGAGACACGTTAGCCTATACATCAACTATTTTGTATTTTGAACATGTAGATGTGTTCCAACAAAATCATGTTATCACGTGGTATATTCGATACCCTTTGAACTTCTTTATTTCGGTAAGAATCTCATACTATTTATTTAATGACTTTTCTATTTCTAAAACAGGCCAACACGTCACGGTGTTTGTTATGGAAAGTTGCATGCATTAGTTTTCTGACAAAAAAGAATAAAAGAAAGTATACACATCTATCTTGGGAAATATTCAAAAGGTTGAAATGACAAACTTGGCAAAACACATTTTAAAATATACAAACTGTATGAATTAATAAAACAGTGATACCTTAGTATGACCGTTTCCTTCCCTAACATGCTTACTAACGTATACTAAAAATAATAGCCAAATAAGAGCAAAACAAAAAATTCCAAATGCATTAAGTTGAACAAAATGCATAGAGTTGAATGGGAACATACAAGCTTGTTAGCTGCATGTTTTCTGCCATTTCTTATGAATGTCAAATGTTTGACTTCTTCTAAAACATAAAGTTATGATGTTTGAAAACATTTATGACGTAAAGGTTACAGCTATGTAATATTTATGATGAGGTTGGTTATGCAAATGTTTGACTTAGATACAAATAAAATTGTATATTTTATTATATATCTGTATATTAAAATACATTTCTATTTATTCCGCCATTGTTTCCTTACTTAAAGGGGTTGATGCACTATTTTCAAACACGATTTATTTAACAGGGCTCTGAAAAAATTGAAAAAACTGAAAGAATTATCAAAATGTCATGAAAAATTAAGGAGATAAGACATATTGAAAATTTGCAAAGAACATAAATGGAGGCAGCCATCTTTGAATGATGACGTCATCGCCCCTTTTTACCATATATGGCATATTGACAAAATACATTTTAAAACAAAGAAAATCACTGCAATTTGATTAAATATAAATATACAGATGTAAAATGTAAACATTGTATTCTTATTTTTCATTTGCAGTGATTTTCAGAGCCATTTAAAATAAACATTGTTTGAAAATAGTGCATCAACCCCTTAAAAACGCCAGAAACAGTATTTATGTTTTATATCAATTCATCAATATCTGCCCAACTCCCCATCCCCAACTTCCTACTACCACAATGCAAATTATTATTATTTTACTAACCATGTTTTCAGAAACTGTGTCTCTAAGAATTTCTGCAGACTGATATGTAGCTGTATTTCTAACATAATCACAGTTGAAGACGGATTTGTCAAATGCCTCCATATATTCTTCCAGTGTTCCTTCGGAATCGAAAATAGGCGCAGACATGCTGCTCGAATCCCAAATGGAGAATCCTCTACCGCCAAAGGCTTCTAAATGATCGTATTGAATTTGTTGGGTAAATGGGTCCCTGGGGGCTATCTTGCTTACCGTTAGTCTACCTGAGAAAACAAAAGAAAGTCCGTTTTGTATATCCACAAACTGGTAATTCACAATAGTACTGCCATGAAAGAGATTTTATGTTGAGTTTGTCACCTGCTATGCTAGCCAGAGTAAAGTTATTGATGCGTTTAATAATACATCTTGGTATCTAGATGACATACTCAATATTGATAATCCGTTCTTTGTTCATATGGTTACTAAGATTTATCCACCAGAGGTCACGCTGAATAAATCCAACATGTCGAATAATGAAGCAGAATTCCTCGGTCTTTCTAATGATTCCATACATACTACAATCTATTATAAGAGAGATGACTTCAACGTTCATGGATGGGGATGTACCTCATGCTAATCATACGGGGTAGGCAACGAAAACCTACTAGAGAAGTACAACACCAAACTTAAAACACTTCTGCGACTAGATCACAATCTTTATTTTATGGAGATACTTCGAAAGATAAATGGATCTGGCGGGTTTCATGACCACTTTACAAATTAATCAGGAAGTTCCTCAGAAAAGGATATGACCCTTTATTATTACAACGCATTGTATGTATAGTGATGACTCCTCTACAGTCAGTCACTACGCTTCACTTTTCCCTTGTGCGATGTCAGGACAACCTATTGGGGCTCTACGATTGCACCTACTGAAACCCCGACAAAGAGAGGGAGGTGCATGAGCTTTCGTCCCTCGGATTTTCTGGTTGTACCCTAGATTGGTTTCCTCTTTGGCGACAACTGCTGTGGTTGTTCTGTACAATTCTGGATACATCCTGAGATGTTTCTTATTTTGTATTTTATATAGCTTTACAACAACATCTTAGTGTTTCTTTTGTTAGTTTCTCTGGATGTGGACTAGAAGCGAGGATTGTGTACACATAAATCGATTCAACCTAACCTGTAGGCCTTATTGCCTACTGACCGTTCCAAGTCGGCAACCTTTTTTTCACCACCCTTTCTGTTGTATTTTGTCCTTTTCATTGTATACTTAATTAAATATTGCTCCTTGTTTGAAGTACAGTGCGGACCTACCATGCCATTGCGTTTGGACGCTGTGGTTTCTATAAGATCCTATATCTCATTTTTCTTATAGTTCTAAGATAGGGTCTTAAACGTGCAAATGTACTCAACACCACAAATTAAATACGAAACCAAATTGATTAACCCTTAACCCGCTGAGCACGACTATAATAGCATTTGCGTCCATTGTAAACCCAGATCAGCCTGGGAGTCCGGCTGCTGATCAGTCATTTTCCCTAAAACGCCCCTTTGTCACATAAATGGAATGGTCTTAATTCAAATAAAAACAATCTATTATTTATATGTAGCGGTTTAATGGTTAATTCGTAAAGTTGTAGTACATTGAAGCTGCATTAGCTATCACTTTAGCTCATAAAACACAAGCATTACGCTGTCCAAGAAGCGAAAACTGGGTATGCTGAGCTATTAAAACGTTTGCATATTGTAAAAATAAAACATTTAATAGGTACTTTTAAACAGGTTATCGCATTTTTCCAGTAAAAAATGTTATTTAAAAGTGTTTTATTGTCAAAATATCCGTTATAAAATCCTGCAAATATAATATTATCCATCACTTAATGGAATTCAGACGCGACCACGTAATACTAATTGCGTTGACAATCATAACACAGCTACCATTATTAAATATTTGCCGAATAAAAACAAAATGTGTTGACGGGATTCAGTAGCGGTATAAAAAGGAGTCCCACTTACGGAGATTGAACTCGTAACCATGGTAACCCACACAAAAAGTATGCTTGTGGATAATACGAACGCGCTACTGATGGAGATAAGTGGGATAGTAATCTGACGTAAGACATAATGCGCTAATGGTATCACGTGACCAACATAAATGTAAATATTGCGCATCAGAAGTGTAAATAGTGCGGTCCCAAAAAAAATAATAAAAATATTTAAATATTTTAATAACAACATGATCAAATTAACGAATTTATTACTAAATACATATTTGGGTCAATGCTCATGTGTCCATATACATTTCACTGAATAAAAATCAGACAGTTATTTGTTTATGGTCAATATATCTTTAGTTATTGACAGTGTCCTTTTAAAATAACTACTGGAAAAACTTCGATGCCAATACGCAAAAGCTATTTTGCCGGTGACATGAAGTTTTCAGTAAAACAATTTTTATTTTTACTAGGAAACAGACCGTGGACGAGAAATAGGATAAGTATACCTATATGTTTTGTATGCTTTGCACTGACTCAGTTGCGTTATTTTTACTAGTCCTTTGGGATCAAATAGCCCAATATAGGTGGCTTTAAAGTTAAATACCGCCTACGCCGGTGCTAGGGGGCGTGAAGGGGTGTTGCTTCATAGAATAACTCGCATGAACAGACTCATATCAGTATGCTCGGTAATTCTCTTGGCTGTTTTTGTTGCTTCCAAATGATCTGCTCATCCGTAATTATTCAAGTGTTAAATAATATGATATGTATATTCAATGGAGCGATCAAATACACAGGAAAACTGTTTTGACATGTGCCACATATGTGTTGCTTTCATCGTGTTATTTACATATGTGCCACATTTGTAAATGATACATATGTGTCACATATGTACCACATATGCTTTTTATGTTAAAAAAATACACCTTTATCACATATGAAATGTATACATATGAATTTTATATGAAATTATTATGCATAAAATACATAAAGTATTTATAAGAAAAAAATGTGTAGAATACTGTAGAAAATGATTAACAACTTGTTTAAGTTTTAATATTTTTTGGTAAAACATATTTTCATATGTAAATTACACATGTGTTACTTTCATATGAAATGCATAAGTATGTTGAATACATATGTATCACATATGTAAAACATACGAATTTCACGTCTAGATATATTTCCTGTGTACAGTTATGTTCCAGGTAGAACTTTAATGGAAATTCCCATATTTGGTAGGTAGAAAACTAATTCCCACAGGGAAAGAAATCCCAGAAGCAAATGTAACTTCCAGTTTAAAAAGGATTATTTGGAAAAGCATTTTTAAACAGTATTTAAAATAAATCCCGAGTTGTTTACTAAACGCGGAAGATGTTAATTTGTCTGGAAAATATCAAAAGCACACCGCGAAAACCACTAAAACAGTGTGGGAAATAGTTATTTATGACGGTTTTCCTGGATTATCAACTTCCGCTGCATTATATTTTAGATTTGTTTATAGATTATATTAACGAATTAACTAAAGTTAGCTCAAGTATACTAAAGAATTGTAGATTACGATAAAATGTTTTTGTTTTGCACAATTCTGCAATATTCAGTCTCGCTCAAACTTTGTATAACTGCATTTATTAAACTCATTTTCTACTTTTGCTTTGCATCGTTTGAAGTTGACAAGCATTGTTCTGACCTTTGCAGCATATATGCCTTACAGTTCTCAACTCAACATTTGGACATGGGGAAGGTGAAGGGTTGTATACTGTTCAAGGTTAATGGGTGGACCTGCAGACAGTAATTAAAGGATGCTATGCAACCTTTCTGTCTTGAGGCTCTTAAACTTACTGGTATACGGAAATTACATGTACATGTCATGAAGTAAGAGGTCATGAAGTTATACAGAAGTCACGAACTGTTCAATTGGTTGTTGCTTAACGGCTCATCATTATATGGTTTTAAAAGGTATGTAGGGTTACGCCTCTGTAGTTTTAAAACGCACTACCGCAGTAGTTTACTCATGCAATTTACTGTGAAAATATGCTATCGTTCAGGGTCAGGGTTAGAGCATGTTAAGACGTTGATCCTGTATGCAGGTAGAGCCATACGTACCTATGTATCCTTCCCCTCTCTCTGGGGCGGCCTAAAGTGTTGATGAGCCGTTAAACAACATTCAATTCAATTCGATTAAATCTCGCCTAACGCTTGTGTTATATTTATTGATTCATATCCATTGACCTAAACATTAGGTCTCCAAAGTGGTTTGGAAGAAACAAGAGATATAAAGAAATGCTAGTTTGTGTTTTCCGAAAAATATTAATACACCCCAAACAATAATTTCGTTCATGTTAATGACACACGATCTATTTATAGTAACACACTCTCGATTTGTGTTTATTATAGAGAAAACATTTTGAAAACCATTGGTATACATGACGACACCGTTCGTTGCGGACAGGGCAATTTGCCGCTTATTAACGTGCCAGGTACAGGTTAACTGTTAACTTAAAACAATTGACTTACCCAAAAACTCCTCATCTAAAGCATTCGCTTTTAACTCGACTTCAGCAGGATTAATGCTTGCAGCTGATAAATATAACACATTTGTCGATTAAAATGATATATAGAATGCAGTCAAAAATTGGAAAATGCACAAATTTAAAAGTAATGAATTACATAATTAAGAAACATGCGAGGTTGTAAGTTATAGATAGTGTACACTTTCGATCCAGTTACCAAAAAATGTATTGATCATATATTCGACTTACTCAAGTTTGTCTGAACCTACAGACTTAGAATTGAAACTGGCAGATATTCACAAAATAGAACTGATAGAAATCAAAGGTATTGTACATTGTGTAATAGTACAGACTTAGAAGATGAATATCATTTTATTTTAATTTGTCCTTTGTACGAACAATTACGTAAACTATACGTTAAACAATACTATTACAGACATCCAAGTGTTTTTAAATATATTCAGCTGATGCAATCTTCAAGCCAGCAAGAGCTTTTTAGATTATCTAGGTCTGTTAGGGAAGCATTTATTATTCGCAATACTGCAATGTATAATGAGTAAAAAATGTATGTTCATCCTCATTGGACATGACATGTAAATTATTAAAACTTAAAAGTTTACATGAAACTATGTAATAGGTATAGTTAAATCATTATAACAGGGTAAATACGTGATCAAGAGTGAATGTGTGAGACATTTCGGGCGTCAGAGTGAATGGGTGAGTTGTATGAGTGTATAGTATGTATGATTGTGTGTTTGTACTTTTTCATTGTTTAATGTAAAAATTGCATTGACCTGTCACATATTAACAAATGTAATATGTATTTATATGACGAGAAACATTTGTTTAAGTCATAAATAAAGAATATGTTCTGTTCTGTTCTGTTCTGAATATCATTTGGTAAGCCGATGACTTCAGAGCAGATGAATATGTATGCGTGCTGATGGCGTTAAACATGCTATTCTCACCTACTTGTTTAAGTTACTTTCTGATATAATTACTGTTAAATTAATGTGTATTCTAACGCACTTGCCACAAATCCTGAAATCCGATTGGTTGACGTTCAAACATGTATGACTATTAAAGGTGAATGGCCAACCTTTTTATAGTATTATCAATTAACAAATTTAATTTAAACAGTATATGAACATTTCTTGATAGTCCCGGGGAGAAACATATATTTAAAACCGCTGTTAAGTTGTATGTAAAAAAAAAGGTAGTATTTGTATGACGTGGATACTGCGTGACTGCACGGGGAAATGAGGTAAATCTGAATTGTATAGCTGCGCAACTATTGCCGGATAATTGATAAATACATTTACCTGATTAATTTACCTGTTCAAAGTTTTTTACGTCATGGTCATCATGTAAAATTTTATTTTCGTTTTGCACAGATATTGCAATGTGTCGATTTAAATAAACATAAACATGTTCTTGAAATAATGCATAACCAGTCGCAAATCTAGTCACGTGAAGTCCAGCTTTCAAAAAACGTGACGTCATTACGTTTTATTTCAATGCGATTAGCAGTAAAGCTGTCAAACAAATTAAATGGGAGTTAGAAGCGGGTTAACCAGTCTTGAATGTTTGACTTTTGCGACGGTATATCGGTGGTTTAAAGGCCACAAATCGTGTTTATTGGCTCCACTAACGCGTCACCATTTAGTCTCTATCATCCAGACACACTCAAGCTGACTGCGAGCGCTAGCGAGCGTCTATACTCGTGGTTCATTAAAATGTTTGACCGATAGACGGCGTCAAACGTCAAAACTGACTACGACGTGACGTCATTTTGACCGCAACATCAAAGTGCACGTGGTTTTACGCGCAACATTACTTCCAATGGGATGTGTGTACGTCCTTATTAAATATACAATAAACTTCGTTTTTTGTAGTTTTTAAAAACATAATATAATCTTAATTACAAAATGATGATTAAAATTTTTTTTTTAGTCCTATTCGTGATCCGCTGACTTCGTTTGCTGGCACTTTTATTACACAACATTGCGCGTAACGTCACGTAATTGTTGACGCCGTCGTGGCGTAGGGGGTGATTCCAATAACAAACTGAAGTTGACCAATCAACGGACGGTGATTTTTTATTTTTGTACACACCGCGTTTTGATGTCACAAATTTTAAAGAAGCTTTACTCCAGACCATCGTGTCAACTTCTTTGAGAGAAGTCTCGCGAGACGTCTGGATGATCGAGACTAGTGTTTATTGTCTCCACTTACGCGTCACGCAATAAACAAAATGTGCGACCATTAAACGACAGATATACCGTCGCAAAATTCAGAATGTCAATACAGTTGACCCTATATTTTGCGTGTGACTATATGTTAAAAGTTTAATCGATTTTAGATTTATACAACTTACATATTGATCTTGCAGAAGTAGCATCCGTCCATGTAAATGTTTGTAGAGAACCGGTGTACGACTTGATTGCACCTTCATCAGCAGTAAAAAGAAAGTTCTTTCTGCCAATAGTCATCGACTTAATGACACCTGGCTGCCTTAGCGACTGCAGTCCTTTATATGTGCGACGATGTACACCTGTCAAAAAATAAGATAGTTGTGACCTTCATGACTGTTGATTCAAAAGTGTCGTCTGTTGATTCAAAAGTGTCGCCTGTTGCTTTAGATGCAATTTTAATTCTTATTTAAGTTGTTGTTATAAACAACGTTAGAAATACTGGTGGTCAGTTTTAGCTGCATATTAAGATCATGATTAAATCTACTAAAAAAATCTATAAATTTAATCAACCATGGTAAGCAATAATTTTGCTGCAGATAGTTGTACGTTATGCCATTTGCTTTAAATATTCGCCTGCTATAGGTCTCACTACAGAATTACCTCCCTTGGACATGACGGTAGAAGATTCCTACACCGTAAAAAACTAGGTCTGTGTTAATCGGTTTGCTCTGAACTTGGAAATGTGCAATCATTCTCTTATTTCTGCCTTCAGCATGTTCAGGTGACAAGATTGGAACATGTTCATGACTTCTGCCAAGTTTGGATGCCACTGGGTGATTTTCGAGGAAGATATGATAATTAGAAAATGGGTAGGAATACAGTGAAATGGAGCTAGTTTTGAGGGGTGCTGAAAAAGACTGGAATTTAAAAAAAATTAATCTGGTCAACTTTTGATTTTTTGTGGATATTCTGAGCTTCAGAGGAAGGTTTGCAGATTGAGGGGATATTTAAAGACCAATGGACATTTTAAAGTATGTTCGCAGTGGTTCACAAGTGACCATTTCTACATATATTATATAGTGTTGATTAATTCACTAGTGAGACGTATATCATCATTACAAATAGTATGTTTATGTGTGGATTAATATATCAAAGTGTTCCTTTGAATTTCCGAAATCAAACAAACAAAGTCAATACGAAAATATTGTATTTGATTAAAATACGTAATTACAAACACCATTTATTCTCTCGAGTTAAGCAATCATACAACTTTCAGGAGTCAGAATGTGTATTTATTTATATTAAACGCTCTTGTTATTCGTAATCTTTGTATAACCAAAAACTACTCCAGCAAAGCTACCGTTACCATAAACTTCTAAAAACGAAAATATTATTGGTGTAATCCAGATTTACTTTTAAAATATAAAAGACATTTAAGAACTCTTCTGTGACAGGGACTATCACAACCTGACTTCTATGGTGACGTGATTTACAGACTTCGTTTTCATACAGCCTTAAACCTATTAAACTTGTAAAACTGTTTATCAAAATATGGTATGACCCTATAATGTTGCCACTATGCTTTCCTCTTTGTGGTGTTTGATGCTTGATCTTGTACTATCGTACTTTTAATGTTTCTTTTCTTGCTCTGGTTTCTGTCAAGTCCTTGAGTACTTGCATTGAGGCTTTCTATGCTTTTGTTTTGTTGATATTCATACACAAATGGTCATTTATGTGTTTTAGTTATATTGCCTATCAAATTGCTCTTGTGTTTGTTAAGAATACGACCTGGGTGCGATTTTTTATTTGCACTGTCCCGTTGTATTGGGTTGACAGTAAGGTAGGAGTGGGGTTTGGTGCACCATATAACCTGCTTTAAACCCCGGCAGCCCTTTTTCTACTACTGTTTAAGGGTGGTAGCCCTATTGCTTGTGTTTGTGATGTCAAAAACCTTGTTTCCCATTAACATTGTAATTATTGTTCTCATTAACATTATTGTTCTCATTAACATTGTAATTATGGTTTTCATTAACATTGTAATTATTGTTCTCATTAACATTATTGTTCTCATTGACATTGTAATTATGGTTCTCATTAACATTGTAATTATTGTTTGTTTTCATGCGTGTATTTGATTGACTGTGTTCTGTGAAAGCCAATTTCTGATAGCATTTTATGCATGCTTTTACAAATCATATTTATTTTTGCTTTAACACGTTAAATTGGCGTATTTACCATATTAAAACGTATTAATTAAATATCAAGTTTAAAATACCCACGAAAAAAGAACTCAGTTTATCTTAAAGTTTACACATTTTAAATAACAACTAAAACAATATTTTCCTGACGAACAATATAAGGTATTCAATAAAACACACAAGAGCTCACACTTCTTTGCAATGTTGCAAAGTAACTATTGTTTTAAAAATAGAGCTTATGTTAAGATTCTGCCTCAGAATTCAAAACCTCCCCTTCTACTTTGGTGTGCCAAAATGTAAGGAACATGACTATTCCAAAAATATGCTGAACCCATTGTTAAGGGAAAAGATGTTCAGTAATATCTCTAAATGATACACCAAATACATTTGCGCTCATGTGGTTACAACGAAAGCAATAAAATGGGAAGTTGAAAAAAGGTTCGATACGTGGTCCGAGTTTTAACTTTCATACCCTATCCAACCCCTTCTCCAAGAAGCGAAAACGGGGTTGGCTGGGTATGAAATAAAACCTTAAGTTCGGCTTAAAAGGTCTGCACATTGTAAAACTTAATACATTTAATAGGTAATTTTAAACGGGTTATCGCTTTTTAAACATTTTTATTGTCGAAATATCCGTTATAATGTTCTGCTAATATAAGCTTTCTCATCGCGTAATCGAATTAAGTCTGGACCACGTAATGTGAAATAAATAGTGTTTAATTAACATTGTTGAAGTGATATGGGAAATAATTCCCGAGTGAGAAAGATTCTTGCGATATAGAAACGAGTGCGTTGATATGGGAAATAATTCCCGAGTGAGAAAGATTCTTGCGATATATAAACGAGTGCGTTTTCGCACTCGTTTCTATATCGCAAGAATCTTTCTCACTCGTTTCGCACTCGTTTCTATATCGCAAGAATCTTTCTCACTCGTTTTCGCACTCGTTTCTATATCGCAAGAATCTTTCTCACTCGGGAAATTTTTCCCATATCATTCCCATATCACTGACGACAAAAATGTTAAACTTTATAATATATATTCTGTGATGAATTTCTTTCCAATCGTCTTTTAACACAAGTATTCCTTCTTCTGTTACTCCTTTGGCGACAGTGCGGAGTAATATCATGACGTCAATTCGTGACGTAATATCGTGACGTTTATCGTTTAGTTCATAACATTTAGCTACTATGCTATCTTGCACACTAGGCGAGATAGCACAGTAGAGGAAGGGATATGTTATAGATATTCTCAAACTGGGAAATTTCTATAATTCATCACAGAATATATAATATAAGTGTATTATGTAGCGCTCGAGCTCTGTCTATAATCGACATAATGATCTCGTACACTACATTTATCACATAACGTCCCTTGTTAGCAGTGTCGAACACCCATTTAATATTCTATTGTATGACACACGTAATATAACCTGGAACAATTTTGATCGGTTGAGTTAAACCTGTAACACTACGCAAGTTTATTAACTGAAACTATTTTATTTATTACAAATTCACACAGATCTGAGTCATAAACTTATTTTTTGTGACAGCTTTTACAATTAATGCACATTATACAAAACATTGTTGTTGGTTTGTTAAAATGTTGGCAAAAACTGCTATTTTGTAAAGAGGTAAAACACGAACTCTTTTATACGCAACGTTATGTGTGAGACGCGACGTTATGACGTCACATATTTTATGACGTTTTGGCGCTAAAGTGTGTCTGACGTCGTGGCGGTTCTATGTCCATCTGAATTAATTTTTACTAATTTGATTGCAATGTTATGTGATAAAAAGGCTCTTAAACTCGTTCCAATTCCATATAAGATTTATGAAACTCGTTATGAATTATTTTTAATTTTAACTCGCCAAAAGGCTCGTTAAAATTAAAATAATTCATAACTCGTTTCATAAATATTATATGAAATGGGAACTCGTTTAAGATCCTCTATGTATAGGACATTTGGGCAATGCAAGCACGCCTCATTATGACGTGTATATAATCTGGCAACGGTACATGTAGTGGTATTGCAAAACCATATAGTGTAATAAATTTGGCAATAAAATTTTCAACCTTTAATTTTTAAAAGTATATTTCTAACAAAAGAACTAATAACTTTATAAACGTATTGTTATAAAATATTAAATAAAATAAAAATTCAGTTACATATTTACTGTTGATCCAGTGTACATTAATGAAAACTATCTTTATTTACTCTATATGATTTTAAAGGTATATCATGTTTGCGTTTTTGCTTTATTACAATATATGATGTTACAGCACCTGCGCACAAATATCGTAATATGAGTACCGGTTGTTCCATTACCTCCGTCCCTATCGCTGGTATCAATAGGAGAACTGTCCCATTGTTTGTTCGGAAGCGGACTTACACTAGTTACGACACCACTGCTTATATCGATTGTGGCTATTGCGCTGTTTTCCTGAAAAACAATGCCCACCTTATGACAAAATGCGGACTTAGCCGTTTTTTCAACAAAATGAAGACATAGCCATTTTCACAGCGAGCGAGCGACTCTCCCCTGCCTGCCGAGACGGGCGGCAGGAGAGTCTTTTTTTGTATCATGTTTTCAATGCAGAGAGAGAGAGGCAGCCGCCGCCGCCGCGAGCTGCCTGCTGGATGTAGCAAACGACGATACAGTGTAGGTTTACAGTACATTTATCAAATACAATTTCATATATTGGAAATGCAATTAAAACAAGGTCTTTAAGCAGTTTACTGGTAAGCTAATCAAACCAGTCCGATATCGTATTGACGCAGAATTCCGTGTTCACCATGCTTACATATTACTTAGTATCCTACTGAACATTACTTTATTAATTGATATTGGTTTCTGCTTCTGCAAGCATGTTCAACGCTAGTTTATATTTTCAGTTAATAGTATAACTTTTAAGTTACGCTCTTACTTTAAATTTATTTATTTTACATCGATTGTAATGAAATCCCTTTTACATTTATTTTATTAACAATCGATGTCTTCCGGGGTAGAACCAGTACTAAGCAAATGCAGATAAAGTGTCTGGCACAACACATACGCTCTTCTTCTATCGGGAACCCCGGTAAAGTGTGTGTAGTGTTAGGTCAAGAAAAACTGCATACCGATGGATACTCTTTCAAACGGCAGGTTATACTTAGAGTATACTTTTTTTTCCCCGCTTCATGTTCATTTTATAGTTTTTTTATCATGCTCATTCAAGGTCTTCATCATGACACCGCGTATTCAAACGTGTAAACGTGGCTCCATCGTAAATGGAGTGTCTACCATAGAATTTGCAGCAAATCTGCAGTTCTGCAGGGAAGAAGGTTCTAGGCCCATTCTCCATATCTTATCCTGATGTAAATGGAGGATGAGCCCCTGGCATGTTCATTCCTGTTAGGCGCCATATAACCTTTCATGTGTTGGTGCGCAGTAAAACCCAATTCAATTATTTCCCTTAAAACGTATAAAATCCAATGTTCACGTTTGAATGTGTGTATATTAAATCACATTCTAAAAAGTGCGTGACATATAACATATGTTGATGCGTTCTTTGCACTTTCATATTTATCATTCATACTAATAGAAAGCAAGATTTAACAGCTAACTTCTATTTGATATTAATAGGCAAATCCTTGGCAGGCGGTAGTGACATCATTTGAAAATTTTAAACGAAACTGACGAAATATATAGTTTGAATGCTATTCGCGAGAAAATCTCAAGATTGAATTACCGTAGCCGCGAAATTGTGAATCGTTTTCACCCAAAGAGTTTGTATTTTAATGATTTGTGCCTACATCTTAATTAGAAAAGGATAACTTTTGTGGCTAGATAACATTTCTATTATGAATGCTGACAAACGCACTATATTTACTATATAGATAAATAGTAGAAGACGTGTTTTCAAATAATAAAGAAAAACATCTGGGTTTTTTCAGTCTTCGCATTGAGACAGATTGAGCATGTACACAATTATATGTATACATCGGATGAGAAATTATGCCAAGCATCAAATTAGTTTACAGAATTGTTGTCGTTACACGGATTTCTTAAAGGACTAGGTATGATAAGGGACAAAATTGGCCCCCGATATTGAACGTTTTAATGCCCAAGTTTTGAATATCTAGTTTAGCTACAAATGAAATGAATCAATATTAAAACTCATTACAAGTACGTTTGAAGGCTCTAAATGAGTTTAAGAGCCTCACAAACAAGGCATTTTCTTTCAAAAAATGTCATTTTTGTTTATTTTCAGCAGTTTTCGATCCGTTTTTGGTCTTGGAAATACAGAGCGCTCCCTCGAGCACAGCTGATTTTTGATGCATCATCAGCCAAATAACTGTGTGTGCTCGGAGGTGCGCTCTATATTTTTAGGTTCAAAATATTGCCCAGAAAGGTCCAAAATCTACAAAATCTATCAAAATTACCAAAAATTCCGTATTTTGAGACTCTATAAATTCTTCAAGATAAATAAAATAAATAAAAATATATTTTGAAGATAGAATATGATTAATTTACTGCAATTTGCACAACAGCTGATATGTAAATATTATTTTTTTGCATTTTAAATATATTGGGGGCCAAAATACCCCCTTATCATACCTTGTCCTTTGTTTATGACCTACCTGCAGTGTTACAAATGCTGTTCTTCCGTCTTTAGAAATAGTGACATACTCCGGCTCAATATCCTCTGCTATAGTTGTCAAGGGCGAGTGTGTTGATTGAGGTATATACAGGGAGGGAACTCGCAAATTGGAACTTAAAAAGGATTATGAAATAATTGTGTAGACGTAGAAACAAACTTCGAACATATCATGCAGCATTCGCAGAACGTAGTCAACAATAAACACAAACCAGGACTTTATTCCTTCATAGACAGGGGCCGATATTCGGCCTCTTCCCCTAGCAAAACAGACTACTTTTCCACCTCTTTGGCTGAGAAAATTCCCCTAAAATAATTCAAAAACAAAAAAAGAAAAAGGTTTTGACTACTTTTTCCCCTCTTTGGCTGAGAAAAATTCCCCTAAAATAATTTAAAAACAAAAAAACGTTTTGATTACTTTTTCCCCTCTTTTGGCTGAGAAAATTCCCCTAAAATAAAAAACAACAAAAAAAAACATGTTCTTAACATTATTTCCCACTCTAACTTTCTCAACATTATTTTGTTTGGGATACATTTATAGAAGACAGTTTATCTAAAATGTACCTCTTTTGCATATTTGCACACCCAAATCTTCAATTTCTGCCTAATACACTGTTCCCCCTATATCTCGAAATGGCATTATTTTTTCCTCTTTAACTCGAAAATCGTGCTTTTTTCCCCTTTACTGAAGGGCCTGGTCCTCATATTTCTGAAAAAGGCCCTACTTGGGGTATTTTTTAATTTCTTGAGACGTTAAAGATGTTTATATTAAATATGTTTTAACTAAAATATGTGGAGCAAGTAGTATGCGACTGTTTAGCGCCATATATTAACCTTTGGGACAGAGAGACATGTGTACTAATATAAATTACAATCTTGATTTTGAACAAAAAAAGACAGAGGATTTAAATAGTAGAATTTCTATTGTAAATAACTGAACCGAATACTTTTAAAGAATCTTTATTGATTATTAGTAATTACAATTTACTGATTGTTTGCTTAATTTCCAGTTGCGGTAAATGTTGTTTGAAACAAGTCGTGCAGTGTAAAAGGACGTTATACATACTTATACGGAATAAAAACGTAGAAACAACAATATAGTTACTTGTATTTTGTCCCTCCAATATTATAATCCCAGAAGTCCACAATTCGCACAGACGGGTTCCCTGTCCTCTCGTCATGTACAATTGTCACGGAACCTTCGGGATCTCGGTATTTATTGTCCTCATCCTTACCCGCAAGACCCTCGTTTGCCAGTACCAGGGAAGAACAGTCGGGAGTGTATTTTATGTTTTCCGGATGAGGACCGACTAAATAGTAAAAAAATGAAATTGTTATTTAACAAAAAACTTCACACAAGCTGATATTCATATATACTTGTTCTTAAAGCGTGTATCATACTTTCGCTTTTGCTAGATCCGGATCAAACGATAAGATATTAACCTCGAGTGTGATACAAGCGTCCAGATGTAGTCATCCTCTTATTATATACGCATGTATATCATTTAAATAAGCACACAATCAACAAAAGGCAAATTAAAGAAAAATCGGTAATGCGTATGAAACCTTTTTTAATATTTTTTTAATTTTTCTGAAGCTTCCGTTACATATTCATACAGAACAAATATATATATACATGTTCACATATTGATATTATTTACCGATATCATGCAAAAATGTATATTCATTACCTTACTCATTACCTTTTGTTTTCTTATTGTGCCAAGTATCTTATTTTAACTATAAATATAACAATAATAACATGATGTTACTCTGCAAACAGTTTACTGGAGAAAGGAAATGTTAAATCATGTATTCATGCACTTGGTGTAAATGAAATGCATTTGTGTATTTTCAACTATGCATATATACCGAATTTTTTTTTTAGCAAACTCTTATGTACATTTGGCTTAAAGAATTTGAATGCTATTTTATAATGTGAAGTATCATAAAACATTTGCATGACATAAAGGGCGATCTTCTCTTTCACTAATTAGTTGTGATCCAATGTAAGTATCTGAGTTATCTCTCATTTAGTTAAAACATGATAAAGAACATGGTTAAACGTCACTAAATATAACTTCTGGGTTTCAAGTTATGAAAACCACAGAATCAATGGATACAAACCTTGTCATTATATATGCACCAAAGTTTTTAAAAATTGAAATTACCTCCCTTTGCATTGGTATAAGAACGAAATTATAATATCTTTGAAGCAAGTAGATTAAAAGAGGTCATGATTTTTTTCCCGCAGATATCGTTTCAAACACAGTGCCCAACATATATCCGCTAATTATTCTAATTATATTATTAATGACCTCTGCCACGCATGGCCTAGAGTGTGAGCAAATGAATTTAAAATCGATTCAAGCTAACCAGTAGGCCTTATTGCCTACTGACCGTTTCAAGTCGGTAACCATGTCTTCACCACCCTTTCTGTTGTTTTTTTGTCTCTTTCATTGTATTATGTAGTTTTGTTTACACTGTCTTGTCTATTTGGGCGCTGAAGGCAGGATAATAGCGAGGATTGTGCGCATATAAAATCGATTCAAGCAAACCAGTAGGCCTTATTGCCTACTGACCTTTCCAAGTTGGTAACCCTGTCTTGACCAACCTTTCTGTTGTTTTTTGTCTCTTTCATTGTTGTTTCAAGTCCGTGTTTGCAGTACAGTGCGGATCTACTATGACATTGCGTTCGGACGCTGTGGTTTCTATAGTACCCTATATATCATCACACATACTATATGGTTCATATAACATTCTATATACTATCGAATATGCACCATTAGGTATTTTATGTATAAATACGCATCAATATCAAATATGCACCATATATGTATTTTATATAGATGTGCGTCAATGTATTATCAAATATGCATTATAATTATATATTTCATTTATATACATGTATCAGCTAATTTCAAGTATGCGCCATTTTCTATTTCCTATATATAAGTACACATACATCAATATTTTTTCAAATATATACACATTTTTGCAGATACACACTCATATATATATACACCACACTCACCCGCATACACATATTATTTACATATATATGCACATAGGTTTTTTCTAGCGTATTAAAAGCATTTAGTATGTATATGATTTTGTTGTATAAACTGTAAGAATATGTATGGATAATACAAAACATTTTCTAGAACTTAAATATATACATCACAAAGGGGAGAAAATTGTAAAGAAAAAGGTTGAGAAGTAGACAATAGTGTTTTACTATGTCGAATGTTGGTGTCCGTGCATTTTGGAGTATTTCATTGAGGTTTAGAAAAAACAGATACATCTGTATCTGCATGATCTATAGGCCCAGTTCACCAATGTTTATATATCGACTCCACATGGCTTCAAATCGTGCAACTTTTAAATTTGTATATGCTATCCGCATTTCCTGTTTTGTATAAAGATATAATATGTTTTTTAAGAATATTTAACAATGGGATATGTTTTTACATTTTTTGTTGATAAATGAAAAATTTGGCCTGCATGAGTATTTTGCTCAAAATGATATCAAATGTATAATTTCCAAATAGAATATCTGTTTCTGACCAAAGTGTTGTATAACATTTATGCTTTTTATGATGTATTCTGCAAGGTCTAACCAACATTGTTTTACAACTTCACAATTCCAAAAAAGGGTGATGAATATTTTCAGGTAAAATATTACAAAACCTGAAAACAGTGTTACCTAAGTCAATAAATAGTTAGTTCCCAGAATTATGTGGTTGATCCAAAGTAGTTTAGGGTCCTTCGTTATTTTGAATTGTATTGCATATTGATTCATTATAATTAGGTACAGTTATAACTTCATTTTTTCATTTTATTAATGACTTGGCGTACATTTGTTTTGTAATTAACAGACCATAAATGGGTCTACATCCTTTACTGTGCTTTTGGATAAGTGATATTGGTAGGAGGGCGTACAGGGTTTGGGCTATTGCTAGTAAGATGAGCAAAATTTAATTTAGCCAAATAGTTTCTTATAGCAGTAATAAGAACTTCATATTCTAAGAAATTAGACCTAATATCTTACCGATCCTTGAATTCTCTGTAGTTAAAACGTTTTCCATTCGTGTTTAAAGGGGTTGATGCGCTATTTTTGAACACGATTTATTTAAAAGGGCTCTGAACAACTCGAAAAAATCTGAAAGAAATATCAAAATGCCATGAAAAATAAAGAAGATATGACTGATTGAAATTTGCAAAGAACGTTAATGGAGGCGGCCATCTTGGAACGATGACGTCATCGCGCCTTTTCACTATAAATGGCATATAGACAAAACACATTTTAAAGCAAAAATAATCACTGCAAATAGATGAAAAACTAAATATACAGATGTAAAATGTATGCTTATTTTTCATTTACAATGATTTTCTTTGCTTTAAAAGAAATTTGTCACTATTTCATATATGGTAAAAAGGCGCGATGACGTCATCGTTCAAAATTAGCCGTCTCCATTTGTTTCTTTGCAAATTTTCAATAGGTCATATACCCTTTATTTTTCATGGCATTTTGATATTTCTTTCTGCTTTTTTCAAGTTGTTTAGAGCCCATTAAAATAAACCTTGTTTGAAAATAGCGCATCAACCCCTTTAAAAGGCTGCTAATTAATAAAATACCTCCTGTATACCATCTTCTATAGCAAACGCTTAAACCTCCGACCTTAATGTCTGGATTGTGCCATATATTAACTGAATAAAATTGATGCCAGGAAACTGGTTTTATTTGTTCAGTAAAGATATTATAACCGGAAAGTCCAAAATGGAGCGTGTACTCTGTTTAGGTTCGGTTTATATAGTCACTTTCAAAGATAATTAAGCCTGTGAAAATTGAACATGTTGTTTTCACTGGTTGAGTATATTTATTGTCTGTTTCGAATAATCTGTGGATACAGGTTATTGTTTAATAAATTGTTCAATATCAAGCAATATTAGTCCTCAAAATGTATGATCCTGTTTTATAATGGTTCTTTTTTATTTTATCTTTTGAATTGTTCCAAAGCAATTTTTAAAACTAATTATTGATAAGTTTAAGTTTATCTATTGTTGGATTGGGAATTCCTGTTATTAAATGATTAAGTTTTAAAAGTGCTAGAGTTTTTAGTACCGCAATCTAAGTATTCTTTTTGACCAACTTGTAAGTAGATTTTTTATTTCTTCTATTTTAAGATCATAGTTTATATTTACCATTGAAATCAGATTTCTTGAAAACCTTACTCCTCGTACAGTGAAAATACCCTTTTCCCATTATAAGTTGTATTCTGGACATAACTGTGTACCACTTCCTTTTCTTGATCCGAACCGGATATCCTTAGTCTTGTCAGTATTTATCTTAAGGCCGGAGATTTGTGCATAGAATTCTAATGTCATGATTGTGCGTATAAAACCTTATCATAAGAATCGCTTAGCATTGAACGCATTTGTACAGTTGACCCTCCTATATCGTCGAGTTTGTCATGATCGATCATGTGTGTTTCCTAATAAGTGTTCAGATTTTAACCACAACTACGACTTTGTCGTCATTGTCAAACAAAATGGCGAATCATTAAAACCCAATTAAGCAGCCCACTATCTGAAAAAAGTGTGTACGCGTGGATCGAACTGTATCTATATCATCAATTATGACACGCCTTGTATTGTATACTTCTTCACACTTTTCGTTTTCTTTTACAGTAATGCCTCACATGATTGTTTTCCCCCATCTCTTAAACAGTTATTTAGCGATTTTTTTTCCTTTATACCCCAGTGTGGACTTAATGTTCCAGTTCGCAAGCTTACCTAAGTTTTTTATTAAGGGATCTGAGACATTGGGTTTGCTTACACTTTGATTCTTTCTGAGGTGAGAATTTTTCTGGACGTGGCAAAGTTCTTGTCTGTCATGGGACTACAAGGGTAAATTTAGGTTCTCAAATATCTATCAATACGCATTACGTGTGCTCGTCAATGTGTCCATTTCGTAATCCGATCCGTCAGCTTTTTCTGATTTATAATACACAGGAACTGATACCGTTATACAGTTCGTAGGAAAAACCAGATTTTAAAATGTGGTTTTGGTAGATTATGTCCTTGTCGAAGCATGTTCATATTGCATACGATCAATAAACCCATTTTTGTAGTAATCTGTAACTGACACAATGGTCGGCCTCAGTTCATGTTTTTTTTAATTCTGGTGATTTTGGTCCTAACCAGTTTCTGTGTGGTCCCACCCAGTATATGATCATATTAATGTAGTTGTTCGATATACATGCAATATCGTTAATATAACTTGATACTCATTTTAGGAAAATCTTGCTCGTGTGTTTTACATTTGTGAATTCAATCCTAATATGTACATTAGATAAATGTAATGACAAACTTATATACTTAATGTTAATTTCGGATCCGTTTAGGTATTTGGTATAATGGAAACTGTTTAATCGTTAAAAACAATACTACAATTCCCAGTTACCTGTGACATATCCGTCCGAAACGACATCTGTTGCTCCTGAACCTCTTGTATACGTGCGATAGTACCGAACGTGGCCTTCATTTGTGTCCGTCCTTGCACCAAATCCGATTGCTATCTCACTACCACATATGTCTATCGATCGCGGAAAGCCCTGACCGACTGTGAACTTGTGATTGAATAACAACTGGGGATTTGTTGGGTCAATAATGTCTACCACGTGCAGCAGATGACTCGTTTCACCTTTTAGACAAAATGTAAAACGATATTACCTCTTTAACCATATATTAATTATCACAATGTGAGGCTAGAGTGGTATAATTTTGATGTTTGTTTTGTATTAGAAAATGTTGCATCATCTTATTTCAGGCTCGATAAAAATGACTTCAATCGGTGCTAAAGGACGTGAGTGGTGTTGCATTTTTACAGTACCTCTCATGAACAGACTACATTAAACCATGTCTGCTACTTTCTTTGCTTGTAAATGCCCGTTGTTCCCCTTTACTGTATAATAATTGTATATTTACATAACTAACAGAATTGCTCAATTTAAAACAGTAATTTAAAACAGTAACTATTTTATTATGAAATACTGTGTCATCACGGTGCAATAAACTCTCCCCTATATTTAAGAGATTGCAGTTACTTTTAATGGATTAAGTAAACCTAATAAATTAAGAAAAATAAGATAATACTCTAATTTGAAACATCTGACAATTTCGAAATATATTTATTCAAGTACAAACATTCAATTGTGTAGAAGTCATATACTTAGAAAGAAATGCTTCCTTTTCAGAACTGCGAACGTACACTGGTAATCGTGAATGTAAGGTGATGTATATTAGTTTCAATAGCTGTGTTGGGTGTACATCTTTAAACATGTTTGTTGCTATATGCACATTTATCACGGCTAAATATTTCCTAGAAATGAAGTAAATGGACTTTCTTTCATAAAATTCATAAGATAACATGAGTGAAAACGAATGCATTTTGATCCGACATTAGACAATTTTACAATACTCTAATTGTTAGACAACTTACCTACGACATAGACAATGCTGTTTACAAAATCGTACGCCGCATCAGTCGCTGTACCCAAATCGAGACCCTTATACTCCTTAACTCCAGCTGTGTTAATTGACGTGGGTAATTGTAGGTATGACAACTGTCGAAGTGTGTGGTAGCCGAATGCTGTCTGAAGCAGGCATACACCAAGGAGGCATTTTGCAATCCACATTGTTCTCTGTATTAATTGCATTTTATATTAAATCACATAAAAACGTATGATCTCTATGGCGAGAGGTATTTTCAGATGGATATTTTAGTCGGGGAAAACAACATGAACAGTATTCTGTTTTTATTTACATTTCAGTATAGTTCTTGAAAAGATTTGTCGAGATTTCTAAAGGAAGGAAAAATTAAACTTCCTACTGGAAATAATTCCCTAACGAAACATGATCCATTAGATTATTAGTTTGGAGCTTTTTATCTTCATTTATTTTGAAACAAAATGGTTGACGTTCAAGGCAGCGTTTATAAGGCTTAACGAACAACTATAATCTATAAACCTATGTATCAAGTCTTAAAAATACAAGGTTCAGTTTGAGTCACACCGTAATTATTTGTGAAATCCCAATCTAGCTTTTAACATTTGAAATGTTTTGCAATACTTTGTAACATCACAATAATATTACCTTCTCAGTTATTTTTATTAATTAGGAATACAAAAAATTATAATATTACGTTTATAACAGAATAATGTTCATGTAAATACATAGAACTGTAAATAAGTTTATTGCTATGTCATATGTTCTATGTATACATGCATTTGTAGTATCTCACGGGCCTATGGACTGTTGATTTATAAATAAAATTTTCTTCTTCATTAGATTAAAAAAAACTATGATTATTCAGAGATTTCAGCCATTCAAAAGACAAGCATTCAAATGCGCAAACAGAGCATGAGTAAATATAAGCAAGGTATGCCAACCAAGCATAGGCAATATATTTAAAATACAAAGATGATCTTGTATATATGAATAACAAGCACACAAGCATAGAAAGCCACAAAGTAAGTGTTCAATTACTGCAGTAATAGGCTAAACCGTGAATAGCACGACAAGACAAGCTCGAATACATATATTAAACACTAATACTAACACTAACTATACGTCATCATAGGGCCCACACTATGTTGGGTCATCTTATTCTCAAAGAGAAAATCATATTTGCAAACTATAAATCGTTCAACCACTAAACATGCAGTAAGTTGTGAACAATAATCGAAAAAAAAAATGCGTTTTTAAATGTACTCAGTATATATGTATTGTTGTATTATTTGAATAGTTTCCATAAAGGAGGAGAATAAAAAGTCAATCTCACATATTGAAACAGATAATGGACGAACCCGGCTTTTGTCATACAATTCGTGGGACTAATTATTGTATAAAATTAACAGAACATTTCAAAAAGATTATTCCATTCAATCAAAAATAACAAATACCACCTTTCTATAAAAGACGTTAACTACTAAGTGGCTTGCTTAATGTCAAGTATATATTTATTTTAACATACAAGTTCTTGTACACTCATTACATTAAATAACGCAATATATTTGATCTTTGAGATTTGTGATCTGCCTTTTTTTTTCTTTTTTTTTCAAATCAAGTTTCAAATCAGTAGTGTTATTATTGACTGGTCCTTTGGGACCATCGAGCCCATTCTGTGTAGCTTTAAAGTATAATATCGCTTAAGCCGGTACTAGGAGGCGTGAGAGGTGTTGCATCTTATAATTACCTCTCATGAACAGACTCAATAATACCGACTCTGCTACTTTTCTCTCTTCTTTGTATTTGTTGCTTCCAAGGGATCACATTTTCAGTATTTATTTATCGTTTACGTTAGTACACAAGTCTATTTGCCACAAAGGTTAACATATGGCGATAAACAGTTGCATAATATTTGCTCTACGTCTTTCAGTTAAAAACATTTTGCACGAGGACTTCAATTCCACTCTAGAAATTCAAAATATACAAGTGTTGCGTTTTCAAATGTACTGAGTGTATATTACAAAATCAGCTTAAAATAAAGTTAGGAATTTTATACTTTAACTTTTCTATTACATGTATTATAATATTCCATGACAAAAAAAATAGTATGGCATGATGTGCCTGACATTTATAGATGTGAAATAGGACAGGTGTTAAGATAAGATATAACCGCGTTCAGATCTTTCCTGCAGTTGCAATGACACTGGTTAAAACCGTGTAATTAGATAATAGCTGAAATATAATCGTAATAACATATTGTACTTCGAGTCGTTGTTAAGTTTCGCAGTATATAAACATATAATAAAAATAATAATAATAATAATATATTTATTTCAAGATTGCAGGCCAGTCTAGCATATGATCCTCAGATAAAATATAATATATTTACGGTTTGTAGCATGGTCACTGAAAATTCCCTTTGTAATAGCACAGGTGTAAATCGTTTAATTGAAAATAACACCTGTCAGAATAAATGGTGTACTACAACTACCAGTTATTCGAAGTTTGAGTATGGCAGGGAGCTGAAATGGACATGCAACCAAAACAAATAGAGTATGATTTCATCTCCTGATCTCGTTGTTTATATGTTTAAATTAACCAACTCTATGATACCATACTCTATATATTACTTATTATCTATTACTTATACATGCAGGATTATAACAATGGTACACAAATAATGGTACACAAATAATGAAATGAATAAAATATGTCTAGAAACTTCATGATTTTTCTAAAAAGGTTGTATCTGAGGTACATTGATTAAGACTGATTCAACATCTAGGTGTTGCGTATACAATATAAAAAATAATGTTTAAAACTCGTCAATTGTATGTACCCAAATAATACTTCCCATTTTAATTTTTTCGATGTATGTTTTTGAAATGTAAATATTAAATTTAAAGAATTACATTTTAAATTTTAATATTTGTATTTTAAAAACATATACAATTGACGAGTTTTAAACATTACTTTTATATTGTTGCGTACATATTGTCAAGTTAATGAACATTGTACACGTGCATACACTATGATCAACGCAGGTAATACATTGGTAATCAAGTTGTCAAATCGCATATATAACAGATAATATAAACAAAACAATAACTACGATGATTGTAACAATTAAAAGTGATGGTTATATTGATTAAATATGCAAGTGATCTTGAGAAATATATTCTGATTGAAATATCATACCAATTTTTTTCAACAGGGTCAGCATTATTTAATAGTAATACAAATATATAGTATATAAAAATTAATTGTAATACAAATATAAAGTATATAAAAATATATATTATATAAACCTATATAGTATATACACACATATAGTAATACAAATATATAGTATATAAACATATATCGTAATGCAAACATATAGTATATAAACATATATAGTAATACAAATATATAGTATATACACATATATTTAAAGGTGCACTAATCCGTTTAATCGGTTTAATAAACAATCATAAGTTAAAGTATCAAGTTTTATGTCTATAACGTTAAAATAGACATTCTGAAAAAAAAAAAGGTAAATGACTTACGGATATATTTGACTTTGTTCAGTGCGTTAGCGTTCTTGGTATGTTGTAAACAAATTAAACATATACTTACAGCTTGTCTCTATATGTACCGATGTTGTTGTCCAAAAGAGACGCTCACGCCATGTGGAAGAAAGCAATTCCACACGAGATAAGAAAATGGAAAAGGGTTGATCAAAAAGCTCTTTAAAACACAAGCTACTTGAATATATGCATATAAATGCATAAATATATGCATATGCATACATGGTGGGTTCTGTGTATCCATAATATATAAGCTGACATATTGTCTACTCCAATGAGATACATCCATTCAATGGCAAGATTGATACTTATCTGGCTATCATCGTAACATACAAGATTGATACTTATCTGGCTATCATCGTAACATACAAGATTGATACTTATCTGGCTATCATCGTAACATACAAGATTGATACTAATCTGGCTATCATCGTAACATACAAGATTGATACTTATCTGGCTATCATCGTAACATACAAGATTGATACTTATCTGGCTATCATCGTAACATACAAGATTGATACTTATCTGGCTATCATCGTAACATACAAGATTGATACTAATCTGGCTATCATCGTAACATACAAGATTGATACTTATCTGGCTATCATCGTAACATACAAGATTGATACTTATCTGGCTATCATCGTAACATACAAGATTGATACTAATATGGCTATCATCGTAACATACAAGATTGATACTAATCTGGCTATCATCGTAACATACAAGATTGATACTTATCTGGCTATCATCGTAACATACAAGATTGATACTTATCTGGCTATCATCGTAACATACAAGATTGATACTTATCTGGCTATCATCGTAACATACATGTTTTGGATACCATGTCTTTCTCAAATATACGATTCAATTCTAAATTCTAGTTTTTCAGAACCGTAGATGTATACTTACTTTGTTTATATTTGACGTATTGTAAAGTTTTTTTCCATACATGTGCAAGTTCTATTATTTTGAAACGTTATTATGCTGGTTGGTCGATTTATAATTGGTCACCAGGGTTTTATGAATATTATTTGAAAACAAACAAGACATGAATGTAATTTTATAATTTATCGTATGAAACAATTAAATTCACATATTTCGGCAAATTGTATTTCAAAAGATATAATAGTTCAAATATAACATGGGTATGACATTCAACATCCTCAAAACTAAAAGTGACAATTTCCAATTGGCGTTTAATATCTGATGTGGCCTCCAAAAGTAGCACTTGCAGCTCGACACTGGGCTCTCATTGGGACAATGTAGCGCTGGAGGTATCGCTGTGAAATGGCATTCCATGTTTGAGTGGCACTTTGACCAGTTTCTCGGAGATTGTTTCGCTGTGGAAGTTATAGAACGCGACGTTTTAAAAAGTCTCATACGGGTTCAACTGGATTTAGATCCCAATTGTTCGTAGGCAGTTTTTCCGTGGTTGGTTTCTCGCATGTCGTTCTAGCAACATGGGGAAATACTAAGCCAAGGACATGCCTCTTTGTGCTGCAATAGGTACTACAAGCACTTGCTGCAAAATTTCACCTTGGTACCGCCTAGCATTAAGGTTATCATTGATGTGGGCACTAGACGTCATTTTGATATTATGACTTTTGGTTGTGAGGTTGTTGAATTGTATACCTTTGTTATGTTTGAACTATTAGATATTTTGCAATGACATTTTCATCAAAAATGTGAATTTAATTGTTTCAAACGATAGATCATTAAATTAATTCGTGTCGTGTTTGTTTTCAAACTGAAGCCATAAAATCCAATATATGACCAATGGTAAAGTTTGTTCAGTGTAGATAGGGCTTCACTGGTGCGGTTATTGTTCCTCCGTATATCATGCAAGATTATATGCATGTCGAGAATGTTGGCTGTACACTAGTAAGCGTAACTGTACAATTATTATGTTCGCGACCAAAATCCAGGTCTTTACCTTCCAGGTCAAGGTCACACGAAACATTTAAAGGTTATTGCTATAATTTCGTGTCCAGGCTAAAACTTCTTTATCATTTGTGTGCAATAATATTATACACAAATGTTCACCACAATCATATGATGTTTCGCGACCAACATCCAGTTCATTTCCTTCAAGGTCAAGGTGAATGACTAAGGCTGAAAGTTACTGCTATAATTTTGTGTCCTAGCTGCAACTTTTTTATCTATAAATCTATTACAGTTCTGGAATAAACAAGTGTTGACCACGATGAGCCAAAGGATCCCAACCAAAGCCAGGTAATTACCTACAAGGTCAAGGCCACACTAACAATTTGCAGGTGTATTAGGGCAATGAGAAGTTTTCCTCTTGGATTACCTTGTGGGCGCCTGGTTGCCATTTTCTTTTTTCTATTTTATTTCGATAATAAACCGACAGGCGACTCTTGTTTCGCTACATTTACTTGTTGTGTTTGTTTTTCTATATTCGTGCAAATGTGTTTATCTTTCCTTCATGTATGTAATGTTTCATCTGTAATTACATTTGCGTAAACTCATTCAAAACATCCCTCGTAGCTGACCATTGACTCGTGTCTGTTATTTATATTTAGAACTCTTTCGTGTCAGTCGGTGTATTAATCATAGCTGTTTAACTTAGTTAAGTGCGTAACTGAGTTAAGTGTCCCTAACATTCAGATGTGTCAGCAGTTCTTATCTTTAGAGACTATATCTGGTTTCGTAAATACCATTTACGACATTCTTAAGACCATTTCAACAGAAAGTTTGTTGTATAACTGATAATATTATCTAATTAAACCGTGCCATATATAGAAGTTAACATGAAACACATTTGGCTTAAAGATGATCGTTTGGTGATATTTGTCAACGTCAACTGTCCATACCTACGCGTTGTGGAGCGCTGTGGTCTAGTGGTAGAGCGTTGGACCCATGATCCAAAAGTCATGGGTTCGATTCCCGCCATTGCCATATGCGTTGTGGCCCTGAGCAAGACACTTTATCTGCATTGCTTAGTACTGGTCCTACCCAGGAAGACATCGAGAGTGATTCAAATAAGTTCATAGAGCTTTCGTTATAATCGATGTAAAATAAATAAGTTTAACCTAATACCTACGCTTTGCACACGTCTTGCTTGTGGGTCCCTCTAAATATCTCAGGCGTCCGTTACGATAGTATGGACGGATACGTCCGTTACGATAGTATGGACGGATAGAGAGAAGAAGAGAGAACTTCGAAGATATAGTGTTATAGTATGAGTATAGTAAAGGGAAGGCCAGAAGCATTGTTACAATATACTATGCGTAAATTTCGCTCAGCAGTCGAGTCAGATAGATGTTATTCTTAGTTTCTGAAACATTAAAAAATCCGGAAAAAAATAATTTGCATTATCACTCAGGCCTTCCCTATGCTATAACACTATCTCTTCCTCTTTCTATCCTTCTTTACTATCGTAATTGAAGCCTGTGCTAAATATTTGCTAATAGCACTTTATCTTTAGGATTCAGTGCTACATACACACACAAGGGGGCGTCCGTGGCCGAGTGGTTAACGTCTCTGACTTGAAATCACTTGCCCCTCACCGCTGTAGGTTCGATCCCTCAGGGGCCTAGGAATCTTTATGTGAGGAAGCTATCCAGCTGGCTTGCGGAACGTCGGTGGTTCTACCCAGGTGCCCGCCCGTGCACGAAAATTGCCCGGAGGGACATCTGGCGTCTTCCTCCACCAGTGAAAGCTGGAAAGTCGCCATATGACCTTAGCTGTTGGTGCGACTATAAAATCCAATTCAATCAATACATACACACATATATATATATTTATATTATGTGTGTGGTTGAATCCTTAAATGTGATCCCATTCATATGAGCTACAATTGTATGTACTTATGCGCGTATGTGGTAATCATGGTACTTGTGCCTCAGGCGAATGTGATATAATGCAGAGATACAGTATATCAGCGTGTGTTGCAACTATCTTTTTTAGGTGAATGCATAAATTTGATTTCTGTGTCTCTCATCATAGTAGCCGCCCTGCCGTAATTCATCCGATGGTTGTGTGTCCTTGGTTGTTCGCAAATATTGTCTCCCTATATACAGTTCTGTTTGTGAACGTGCATTTCTTGGATCCCAAATTTCGAAAGTTGCCGTTTTGAGTTTAATTATCTCCCTTTAATATACCATTTACTGAATTCACAATATCCTTGTGATCCGGCACCTTTCGTTATCACTCTCTTGATATCGCGTGTGTGTGGTTGAATCCTTACATGTGATCCCACTCATATGATCTATAATTATATGTATGTAAGCGTGTATATGTTAAGAGTGCCTCCAGGCGAATGTGTTATGATGCAGCTTTTCAGCGTGTGTTGCAGCTAGCCTTTTTAGTGGGATATGGCGGAGGAGCGGGTAGTGATGTACTATGAATACCTACTCCGATTCGGGACTGGCGTGTCCCACTGGGTAGCACGGTGAACCCTGGTTTAAGCCTCACCGGTGCTACTATATTCCGTAGGTATGTTCTTTGGAAAGACACTTTTCCTTGACCTCGTCCATCGGAAGGGGACGTAAACCGGGCGGTCCCGTGTATCGAAATCTACTCGACGATCACGTTAAAGAATAAACAATTAAACGAGTGTAAGTGTTGGGCAGGTTCCCGGATTCCTATGTATCCGTTCTTCTCTAAATAATGCATAATGTTAAAACAAAATCAATTCAATTTAATTCAATTCGAACCTACATGTAGATCGAAGTTGCCACATAACACGGATATTGACTCCATACAAGCAGAGCATGCTTATAATTAATATGTTTATGATGTGTAGGAAATAAATTACACCTGTTTGCATATAATTAAATAAAAAAATATCTTCTTAATTTGCCATAGGTTTACATATATTATTTGTGCAATATAATCACCAGTTAGTAATATGCAAAAAAAACTTACTTTATACTATTCTTATAATTAATATTATTCATTGAACAAATGCGAGTTTTGTGAAAACTAACGGCACGCGCTAGTTTTAAAATATCAAGATTGCCGTGTGTCTCTTTAATATATTCTATATATAGCTCTCATTGTTAAATAATTCTGCAAGATGCTCTGTGGTTTCTTACTTTTCTACATATCGGAAAGACTTGATTCAGTCTTAGACTAGCACACGCACACCGAACTGCACGTTACCACTATACTCTTGCAGATATAATGTAGTGCGAAATATAAAGAAACTTGCAGATATAATGTAGTGCGAAATATAAAGAAACTTGCAGATATAATGTAGTGGGAAATATAAAGAAACTTGCAGATATAATGTAGTGCGAAATATAAAGAAACAGTGATCTATTTAGGACGATAATTATTTATTACATATAATTAGTGAAACATTGTATTCCAACAATTGACATAATACGTTCGTTATATGTACAGGCATTGTATAAAGAGTCATAGAGTCATGATAACTGACCCAAACAATATAATACTTAATACATAATACATGTGTCAAAGAGAAGGTTAAACGTTTTGAAAAATATTATCCCAATTAATAGACACCCTACTGGCTTGTCAATGTTGTTTTAGTTAATTTAAAAGTACTCATACTTTCATGTGGATTTAGTGCAAGCACTTATCTGTCCATGTTGTTGTAGTTGAGGCACTCATATTTCCATGTTGGTATAGTGTTTGTACTCATCTGAGCATGTGCGTATAGTGCAAGCACTCATCAGACCATGTTGGTACAGACACTCAAATATCCATGATAATATAGTGTAAGCACTCATCTGTTCATGTTAGTATAGTGTAAGCACTAATCTGACCCTTTTGGTACAAGCAATCAACTATCCACGATAATATAGTGCAAGCATTCAGCTGTTCATGTTAGTATAGAGCAAGCACTCATCTGACCCTTTTGGTACAAGCACTCAACTATACATGATGGTATAGTGCAAGCACCGATCTAACTAGTTTGACATACTTAAAGTTCTCTCTCGGGAGATTTTAATCTGAAGACGGATGTCCATTAAAAATAAATATATTGAACCTGCCGTAGAAAGTATTTTTCATGTATTTTAATGCATTTTCCTTTGGAAAACAATAATTTAAAATCTAAACGTATATCAATTTAATTTAACAACCAATAACGTACGATAAACATCGTGAAAAGCATGTATACACTTTGTTTTGTTACTATATCATTCACACATAACATACGGTTTACTTCTAAATACATATTTCATAATAAACAGCTCTAAATATCTACATTGCATAATGTGCTGAGGCATGATATATATGTACACATGATCAAATAAACGGTATACAGCAATTAGACAAGTCAACAAGTATACAAACACTAATTTTACCGTAAATTATAAGAATATGAGGATAATCAGTTGGTAGAAGATTCAGTGAAAGTTAAAATATAAAATATGGATACAGTGTTATAATGATTAAATCATTCGTACCCAGCATGATTGATAACGTAAACAACGTGTTTGCGCACATAAAGTCGGTCACCGCCGTTAGATATAATGATAATCAGCTAAATATATACATTTGTTTATATGTAATGCAAGAGCATTATCTGCCCTCGCAAGAGCATTATCTGCCCTCGCAAGAGCATTATCTGCCTTCGCAAGAGCATTATCTGCCCTACTTAAAGTTGTTCAGAAAAGCGTTGAAACATCAACCCGTCAAATAACGTCAAACTTACTCTACAAAACCGTTTATCAAACTCTATGCAGGTGTTGGTCATATAAATATGTATTTGTGCAGATTAAAAGAATAGGTTTATTAACAGGTTCTTAAAATACCCGTTATTGAATATGCGTTATATGAATTATGAGTTAGTAACTCTTAATTCGACGCTCAAATTTTGGGGTTTAGCTTGCCTAGTTAAATTGTGTACATAGAGTTGGATTCTCAAAAGATATTTGGCTGTTGTTGGCTCAAAAATAAAATATAAAACCCTAGATACAAAGACGAAGGGTTCATTACATCATTCGTATCCTGCATTACGTGCCAGTGGTTAATATAAATATATCAGTCAAAATGCTATAATAGAATTGTCTCCCATAAATAATACGTACCCTACAGCTTTTTCTTTCTTAATTTTAGACAAACTTTTTATTTTAAACTTGTTTAAGGATATATGGTGTGTAACATATGAAACGTTCAGACAATCCCTTGTTCATTTGAGGTTTCATTGCAGTTTAGTATAAGGGCCCCATATCCAAGGTAGCACGGACTATATTTATTTATCACACAACGAATGATTTTACTATACAAACACAGCGACTTCCTACTATCCTAATATTTTCCTCGCACGTGCTGTATTATGCTAGTTGGGTACACGTGCACTTTTGTTCAATGACTTAAAAGGGTATGAATAAATATATAGCACAATATGTTGTATACGTATCTATTTAGGAATGAATTACATTAGCAAAAGAAAGTATTTCGCATGAACTATCGATTGTAATATACCTAAAGGAGAAAAACATTGTGTGTCAAAGTTACTTCCCTTTACAACAAAACCTCCATTTGTAGTTTGACCGTAGTAGACTTAAGCTGCTGTTTTTATTATTTTTCAGGTAGGCCTAAATAAGTTTTTTAACACAGTTTCATGATTTAAAAAAAAAGTTTCCTCGTTTCTTCGTTACTAACCATGTAATTATTATCTACCTATCTACTAATACTGCAACACCCGCTTTCGAAGATTATATGCAAATTTCCTGGGTAGAACCAGTATACTAAGCAATGTGGATTAATTATCTTGCTCAAGGATAAATAGCATGGCCATGGCGAGGATCGAAACCACGACCTTTCGATTTGAAGTTCGGCGCTCTACCACTGAACTACTTTTTATTATGTATCAGGTAGACATGAACGCCTTAAATAGCATATATTGGAAATGCAATAACTTCCATTTGAGGCTTTCTTTGCATTTCGGATATGGTTTCAATCCTAATTAACCAGGGATGTGTCCACTGCCGACAACGACACGATGACACTGGACTAAAACACCAGCAATCCCAAAATGAACTACAGATTGCATGTAGAGGGGCCAGCGCAAGACTATTGTATTTCATTATTTACTCATATGTAGTTACAGTACATTAGTCGTGCGCTGACCATTCGATATGTTCATTGGCATTTCAAAGGGACTACACAACATATAAGTACGAGAACATACGCAATACCAAAGGGACTACAAAATACATATATGTACACTAGCAATCCCAAAGAGACTACAAAACACATATATGCATTAGCAATCCCAAATAGACTACACCAAACATATGTACATTAGCAATCCCAAAGGGACTATGCAACACAATATGCCTTAGTATATTCCAAGGACTACACAACAATTATGTACATTAGCACTCCCAAAGGGAGTACAAAACAATATGTACACTAGCAATCCAAAACGGACCACAAAACACATATGTACATAGGCAATCCTTATATTTCAACCTTGCTACGCAGACGACACTCAAAATAGACATAGAGAAGTACACGTGTTTGCACTCCGTGGTCATTATCTTATCCATCGAACTTGTAAACACCGTATCTCGTGAAAACATAGTTTCGGGGCTAATAATTTGATAAACAGAAACAGTCGTGATCATAGTCTTAAAGCTACACAGTCCTTATTTTAACTGGTAATATCTCATGAATATGAATGAGTCGCGTGTGAAGTAGTTTCAAATCGACGAACATCCCAAAAGTCGTTATATAAGCAGAAATGGATGCGTACAATTTTTATTTAGCCTCCGTGCAGGTAACATCGATAAATATATGGATTTGGAATATATGTGATAAACAAAAATAGTTGCCCGGAGCGGGCTTTGAACCACAGCATTGCTCTTGACCACGGCTACTTTTTGGTATGTTGTAGTATGTAGTAACATGAAGTTACAAATAAAGACACGCCTACAAAGAAGAAATCGATTGATATAGAGACTCTGTAGCTTTAAACAGTGGAAATCTAAGATTGTTCTACAAAAGTCTAATGCGTCGTGTTCACTATATTAACCGATATGAATTGGTGTTTCTAATAGTTGCACCACCTGCACGACGTTAGTGCATATGGTAGTTCGGCAATCGGCATGGGATATAGTCTCTGTTATGCTCAATGAAATCCGGGAACATCATTAAAGAGGATACATCGGGCTTTTCTACAAGAATTAAATATTTAAACAATATTAATCTAAGCATGGCTATCGCACACAGCTGTTCATGTCTTACATTTGAATTCACCAGAGTTTAAAAACTCAAGCTTAAAATGCTTAAATTAAAGCAGCTATCCAGTTACAACTTATGTACACCGTTACTAACCCTATTGACGACGAGGTAGATATATATATATAACGTACATAATTTGAGAATTCAAACTCCATAGACACAATATAAACGACTTTTAAATCAGCCAGGTCAAACTTCCAAGACAGAAGCGTCGAATTAAGAGTTACCAACTCATAATTCATTTTATGCATGTTCAATCATGGGTATTTCAAGAACACTTGAATAAACCTATAGTTTTAATCGGCACATATACGTTATTATATGATCTGAACACCTGGACAGAGTTTTGATGAACAGTTTTATAGTGTAATTTTGCCGTTATTTGGCGTATTAGTTTCTTTAACCCTCGTGCGTAACCTAGAACAGCGCTTGCAGCATGGTCACTAAAAATTCTCTTTGTAATAGCACAGGTGTAAATCGTTTAATTGAAAATAACACCTGTCAGAATAAACAGTGTACTACAACTACCAGTTATTGGAAGTTAGAGTATGACAAGGAGCTGAAATGGACATGCTACAAAACAAATAGAGTATGGTTTCATCTCGTTGGTTAATTTAAACACCTCGATGGGCGTCGCCCATCTCGATGTTTAAATTAACCAACTCAATGAGACCATACTCTATCTATTACATATTGCTGTGTAGAATGAATTTCCTGTCAAATAAGGAGTCAATCTTTGGTTCAATCATCACGTTTTTCCCTCCAGCAGAGAAGAAATAATTATTTGTCAATTTTAAGACGGCCCACTAGATGCACATAAAAATCCGGCTGTATCCCCTTTAATGCTAGCTAGTCCAACTTTCTTACAGCATTTAGAGAAACAAAACGGATCCATCGCTGAACTGGGTTTCGCGTTAAACATGTTAAACACAGTATTAAATTAATCCATACCCGAACGAGTTGAGATAAGGTAGTTAAATGGTTATGGATGGGGTTAAAGGGACACAATATTGCAGTATTATTCAAGCATCGAGAAAAGCATCTCGAGTTATTTATACAGTATAATTTTGACTTTAAAACTGCTTGCATATAATTAAATAAAGTTTTTATTTTTGATTGTTTTCGTCTTTTTCTTCCAGACGATTAAATATATTATTGGTGCAATAGTATCAACAGTTAACAATATGAAAAAGCAAGTTATTTTATACTTTTATTATAATTAATATTAGTGATTGAACAAATGCAAGTTATGTAGACAAACTAACGGGACGCCGTGAGTTTGTTTTAAAAGATCAAGATTGTCGCGTGTCCCTTTAGTGTACCCGTAATCAAATGATTCTAATAAATATTGAACTACGAAATAAAGGCTAACTCCTATATGCCCAAGATTACACGTTGGCTTGTTCTTTTCCACAGCATTTTTTTTTTCAGTGGTGCATACCAGTAAGTTAAAATGGTCATGAACGATTAGAAACGTCTACCGAAACCGGCTCCATGGTGCTTAAATGGCGTGCATAAGTAGTTATTATATACCTATCAATAATATATACCTGGCACTTGTACCTTTCTTTTCTTGCAATAGAATAGAATACCCAGTATCACCGCTGGCGGTTTTCTGAATCCGTATCACTATACTACTAAAAATCGATTTCTGTATATCACTATACTGCATACGGTGATATACTGTTTTACGTGCTTTCTTATGAAGGTAATTATATAATCACAGAATCATTACTTGAGTGAGTGTTCTGGCAGTCGCATCACTTCTTGTGGATATGCCATATCTCCAGAATCACACACGAGGCTAAAGCCTCGCGTTACTCTTTTAATAATTCAATTGTATTATGTTTTAGAATTGTTCAAAAGAACATTGTGTTTCTTTTAAATTCATGCAACAAATTAAATGAGCCATAAACTATCAAAAGAAATTGCAATAAACATATGAAATAAGGTACCCGAATAAGGTATTTCCTAAATATAGTTACGCAACAGGGTTATAAATTTTAACCTCAGCGGTACAAAAATAATGGAAATGCATTGCAATATGAACGTTTGTTTGCATGGTGATTTGCGTCATTTTCAACACATGTAAGGTTATATATGACGGTCGATTTTTTGTGGTGGAGGCAGACCACCCACTTTTCCTGGCTAGAACCAGTACTGTCAGTCCCGTCATTAGTAATTAGTAGATGTCGCTGCATTGATACGCGACAGCTATTTATAACTTGATAATTCAAATCTGGACTGATAAAACGGGTTGTAATCTATCATATTAATTAATGCGCTTAACTATTAATGGTTCTATCTATATCTTTGAATCAGTTCACGTCATATCATAGGTTTTGATTTGTTTAAACAAAATTTAGCCCAAAAGCCTGATGTAACCCATTTTACTGACGATAGAGCTGGACTCATAAACATAGAATGGATACAGCTCTTTCGACGTTTGAAAGCCTCATTGTCGAGTCGACAATAATGCTATAAAAATCAAATTAAGTTTATATTCGACAATTTCGTATATCCGGCACGATTACACTACCCTAAATGGGGCTAAGTGCTTCCTTGCATTAGCTATGACAATTTCTTCTTCGGGTTACGTAGGGAAGGAATAAAACACTAGTATATAAAATACCTCGTCTATAATGGATTGAAACAACAGCAAAGCTTACTTTGTCTATAACGGAGTGAAACCACAAACAAAGTTTACTTTGTCTATAATGGAGTGAAACCATAAGCAAAGTTTACAGAGTAAAGCAATGGAATGCTGGTAGCTTAGGCCATTACTGGTTTAGTCCTTATATAGTTTGACCAAACGTCCTGTCAGTGTTCAGAGTAAAACATCTTAAATCGTACATTTTGATTTTAGTAATTCACTTGTCCTTGGTTCTTCACAAACATTCACTTTCTTGACCAATATAATACACGCTGGTATACCCAGTATATTTGTTTACTCCTTCACAGTTCTACTGACAGTTTTTGATAAATTTTAACTCTTCGTTTTGTTGTATATTTGTTAGTATTATCTTCGTACACACAGAATATAAATCAACATAGTCAAGCACGTTGCAACACAGTAGGTGAATGAATTTACCAAACTTGTAGAGCAACTTCTAGCGGCAACGGCAGTTCCTGAAAAAGAAAATGAAGCACTTTAACAAGAGTGTTTATAATGTTTATTTCATGCTGTAAACTTCCGAAAACTATGCCTTCCGTTTCTTTTTACACTTCAATAAGCATGTTATGTCTTTTAAAGTCCCTATGCCACCATCAACAGGCAACATATGCACCGTTTCTAAACCTACTGACGACGATATATATATATATATATAGGGAGATATATTTGTGAACTACCAAGGACAGACAACCTTCGGAAGAACTACGGCAGGGCGCCTAGCTATGACACAGAAATCAAGCGTATAATTCATTCACTCCCTATAAAAGATAGCCGCAACACACGTTGATGAACTGTATCTCTACATAATAACACACTCGTCTGGAGGCACAATTAGCATATGGACGCATACATACATACAATTATAGCTCATATGAGTGGGCCACATTTAAGCATTCAACCACAAACAGCTATATTTAGAGAGTGACAATGAAAGGTGCCGGATCTTGGGGATACTGTGAATTCAGGTAAATATAATAAAGGGAGATAATTTGAACTCACTACGGCACATTTCAAAACTGGGATCTCGTAAGAGATTCACATTCACAAAGCAGAATTATATATAGGGAGAGATATTTGTGAACTACCAAGGACAGACAACCTTCGGACGAACTACGGCAGGGCGCCTAGCTATGACGAGATACACAGAAATCAAGCGTATGCATTCACTCCCTATGAAGGATAGCTGCTTTTTTGTTGTTAATTCTAAGGTTTAAAGTCCTTCCGCCAACGAGCACGTCGAGGATAGCTGCAACACACATTGATGAACTGTATCTCTACATCATAACACACTCGTCTGGAGGCACAATTAACATATAGACGCATACATACATACAATTATAGCTTATATGAGTGGGCCATATTTAAGCATTCAACCACACACAGCTATATTGAGACAGTGACAATGAAAGGTGCTGGATCTTTGGGATACTGTGAATTCAGGTAAATATAATAAAGGGAGATAATTTGAACTCACTACGGCAACTTGGGAAATTGGGATCTCGTAAGAGATTCACGTTCACAAAGCAGAATTATATACAGGGAGAGATATTTGTGAACTACCAAGGACAGACAACCTTCGGACATACTACGACAGGGCGCCTAGCTATGACGAGATACACAGAAATCAAGCGTATGCATTCACTCCCTATAAAAGATAGCTGCAACACACGTTGATGAACTGTATCTCTACATCCTAACACACTCGTCTGGAGGCAAAATTAACATATAGACGCATACATACATACAATTATAGCTCATATGAGTGGGCCACATTTAAGCATTCAACCACACACAGCTATATTGAGACAGTGACAATGAAAGATTCCGGATCTTGGGGATACTGTGAATTGAGGTAAACATAATAAAGGGAAATAATTTGAACTCACCACGGCAACTTTGGAAATTGGGATCTCGTAAGAGATTCACGTTCACAAAGCAGAATTATATATAGGGAGAGATATTTGTGAACTACCAAGGACAGACAACCTTCGGACAAACTACGACAGGGCACCTAGCTATGACGAGATACACAGAAATCAAGCGTATGCATTCACTCCCTATAAAGGATAGCTGCGTGAGTGTGTGTGTGTAGTTCTAAGGTTTATAGTCCGTCCGCCAACGAACACGTCAAGGTATACCTGACGCGATGGGCACAATAGAGTCTGGACTTTAAAGGATAGCTGCGTGTGTGTGTGTGTAATTCTAAGGTTTATAGTCCCTCCGCCAACGAACACGTCAAGGTATACCTGACGCGATGGGCACAATAGAGTCTGGACTTAAAGGATAGCTGCAACACACGTTGATGAACTGTATCTCTACATCCTAACACACTCGTCTGGAGGCAAAATTAACATATAGACGCATACATACATACAATTATAGCTCATTTGAGTGGGCCACATTTAAGCATTCAACCACACACAGCTATATTGAGACAGTGACAATGTAAGGTGCCGGATCTTGGGGATACTGTGAATTCAGGTAAATATAATAAAGGGAGATAATTTGAACTCACCACGGCAACTTTGGAAATTGGGATCTCGTAAGAGATTCACGTTCACAAAGCAAAATTATATATAGGGAGAGATATTTGTGAACTACCAAGGACAGACAACCTTCGGACGAACTACGGCAGGGCGCCTAGCTATGACGAGATACACAGAAATCAAGCGTATGCATTCACTCCCTATAAAGGATAGCTGCAACATACGTTGATGAGCTGTATCTCTACATCATAACACACTCGTCCGGAGGCACAATTAACATATAGACGCATACATACATACAATTATAGCTCATGTGAGTGGGCCACATTTAAGCATTCAACCACACACAGCTATATTGAGACAGTCACAATGAAAGGTGCCGGATCTTGGGGATACTGTGAATTCAGCTAAATATAATAAAGGGAGATAATTTGAACTCACTACGGCAAATTTCGAAACTGGGATCTCGTAACATCTTATATATATATATATATATATATATATATACATAACTAATCCAAACTCTATAGACTCAATGTAAACGGCTTTAATCAGCCAGAACAAACCCCAAAAACTGGAGCGACGAACTAAGCGTTACCAACTCGAAATTCATTTTACGCATATTCAATCACGTGTTTTTGATAAAACATGAATAAACCTATACTTTTAATCGGCAGATATACATTAGTACTTGACCCAAACACCTGGATAGAGCCTTAATCAACAACTGTGTTGTGTAATTTTACCGTTATTTTGTGGGTTAGTTTCTTTAAGACAAATTTTTCCATTCTGAAAAAGTTACGAAATATTACCAATTGCTCTCCTTGTAGAACACGGAGATTCAGCTATTATTATCAAAGCAATACAAACCTTGTGAAGCCTTTTGGTTGGTCCATGACGGCTTTGGATATTTGTGCCTGTCGTTATGGCTATATGGAATATTGGTATCGTAGGGTACAGTTTCTATTAGCCAAGGTCGTAAGGTGGTGGTTGTCGTAGTTGTTGTTGGTCGTCTTTTATCGACAAGTTCTGGAAAGTAGAAAAGCTCAGTGACAGTTGTGGTAATATTGATCATGATTTACATCGAGTTCTTACAGCTACTACTTTTTTTAATACTTTTTTTACTAGTCCGTGCGTAAAATTCGCTAAAAGATCGGGTCAGATATATATTATTCTTCGCTTCTGCCAGTAGCGTAGTTGCCTTAAGAAATGCTACTGAAATCTTTCTCATGTTAAAGAATTTTTTTTTTTTATTTAATCCGGTGTTTTATTATTAAGATGACCTCGACCCAGTTGCTCTAGCCTCTGTGTACGGTCTGACATTGACGACCATCCAATGGAGATATTAGATTATGTTCAATTGATATAAGCCGGATGTCCAAAAGCCTAGCAATTCATCTTTCTTTTCTTCAGAAGAAATAAGCAAAAAGAACATACACGTGTAGACCATACGCCGCTGGACATGGAATGATGGCAGTAAATTAGGACATGTCCACCGCCATATGCATGCCATCTTCGGGATGGTTAAAATTCTGTACTATTGATTTTATGATTTCAGTTATATCTTGTTATTTCATATATATGTTATGTTTACAGTATTAAAACTATAACAATTTCAGAGAGTCGCAACAAGATGTCTCAGAGCATCTAGATTTTCAAGCATTTCGTCGCTCACATGCAACTTCGGCTACCTATACATGAATTACATCCTAGCTACGCCCCTGTTGGCTTACCTAAATATGCCTACCGACTAGAACATCTTAATCAGTTATCAAAAACGTGGATTGTATGAACGTTTGAGCGAACCCACGAGGGGCAGAGGTATGTAGGTTGGTTAGTCAGTTGAATTGTGATTACGTCATTTTCAGCACATATTAGTCTATACATGACGGTCTAGATTTTAGCGGTGGAGGCAGACCACCCACTTTTTCCTCCGCAAAACCAGTACTGTATACTACCTGCCATCCGTAGGAATCAACACTTTCTCATTTACAAGTCGAGCTCTCAGTGAGATTTAAACCCTCGGCGGTAAGAAACGAGAAGGATTCAATCGCAGCGTCTTTACCATCTTGGTCGAGATGCAGTTGTAAAGCTCAAAGCATTACCGGGGCCGCTATCGATTGATACCAACCCAGCATGTCCTATCTCACGGACTAAATTTAGACAGTAGCCTTGAGAAAGATAAGTTGACAGTGACAAGGACACACTCTAAACAGGGAGTGGAGAATATTTGAAAATGAAGCGTAAATTAGAACAAGGAATGTAATAAACTGGTTCGATATTTAACGAAATGGTTATAAGCATGTGAATCGAAAACTATTCATTCCGTGGTTCACATATGCTCTTGGTACAGTGTTAAACAGTATAAAGGATATTAGTGCGGTAATTACCTGTTCAATGTATCTATTTTCTGTATTTAGATATATGCCCCTGACGGAGGTGTCTGATGGACACTAATCCATCAGCTCATCTCGCTCTGAGGTTGCTGTCCCCATATAACCTAGTATGATGTGTTAATAAGACGTACAACCCCATTTCATTTATCATAAATGTGTCACGAGAAACACGACGCATATCTCGGCGCCCACAACAAAAACATAGCACAAAGCATATGGCGGCGCCCACAATAAAAAACAACACATACGGCGGCGCCCACAATAAAAAAAAAACGCATATGGCGGCGCCCACAATAAAAACATAGAATTCTGTTTAAAATCAAACAAAATGTTTAGATATTATAATAAAACCATATTAAAATAAACAAAGTAAGAAAAAAACATGAGATGTTTGGAAACTGGAATTTTTCCGCGCGGCGCGACAATTTCAAAATCACCCAATATCCAGCAATATGAACTAGAAAATGGAAACTAGGCGTCCACATTGCCCTTAAAACACCTTACACATGCAAAAAAATATCATAGTCATTAATACAACACACGTGACGTGTACAGTCGTGTAGGGTTCTCGACAGGACTTTTATAAACACACATACCGCGGTGCCCAAACTTGACCTCTACAATAATCTTAAAAAAGACAGAGCTCTACGTTTAAATCGCTAAAAAAACGAGTCAATTTCATAGGCTTATACTAAACTTTACATTTTAACAATTCCTACGCCATGGACATCTTCCATAATATAGGAATAACTGATTGTTCGGCTTTACAAAAAGTGGCCATAGGCCTACTTGCCAACTGACCAATCGCGCAGTTTAGTCGCCCGTTTCGTATATGTGTTGGTATTTCCGTAAATGAGTATAGACTGCATGTGAACCATATGAAAGAAAAATTACAACTTTTTATTCGATAATGCCGGCAGATTTAACTAAAGCACTGGTACATATGTAATCGCATAAAAATACCGGTTATTTACCGGCACAGTGCCTGAAAAAACAGGCAGGCCTGAATCTACGACCAACGAATAGGCATCGCCAAATAAACGTATAGTAAAACCACTTACATGGAATCCTTTATTTATCAATTGAATTAAAAAAATAACGTCAGAATAACGGAGAAGATATAGACTTTGTGTCAAGTATATGTGTATAATATTACCGCCAAATTTGTATTAAATCACCCGATGTACCCAGCCGTTAATAAAAATAACTGATTAGAAACGTACGCTTCGTTAAAAAGGCACGCTGACTTGTTAACTCTTGTATTTACATAAACATTACCTGTGCTATAAATAAACCAGTTTGATCTGCACACTTCCTGCGTTGTGCTTAGCGTCGATGCAGCGTGTATTGGATACAGTGTAATTAGTACACAAATATGTATTCGGCATGGTGTGGACAGTTTAATTTTATTCAGTTATTTGTTAGCGTAATTCTCTAAGTTGTAACGCTTCCGAATGCTTCGTCAACTGTTTCAGTTTATGTGTTAATAAGCATATTCTGACTTTAATGTTAAAAACAGAAACTTTCCCAAAGATACTCACCATACAGCGTCATCCCTAGCTGATCACTTCCAAATGCATTTTGAGCGTAACATGTGTATCTTCCAAAATCGTTGTCATTAAGATCCCCGATGCGCAAACTTAGAGTTTTTGCATAACGGTCATCTTCGTATATAGTTATACCGTACTTCCCCGAATTGGATATCTCTTTGTCCCCTTTTTTCCAAACGATATACCCATGGGGATTTGCTGTTATTTTACAATCTAGAATGGTTTCTTTCCTTTTCATTTGACCCAACCGGTTTGTTAGCAACTCAACTTCGGGTGGGACTGGAAAATAACATTTATTAGATAAATAGTTTTTTTTGTAAACTTGATGGTGGTAGTAGTAGTAGTAGTAGTAGTAGTAGTAGTAGTAGTAGGAGATCTAGTAGTAGTAGTAGTTGTAGTAGTAGTAGTAGTAGTAGTAGTAATAGTTTTAGTAGTACATGTATTATTATTATTAGTAGTAGTAGATCTAGTAGTAGTAGTAGTAGTAGTAGTAGTAGTAGTAGTAGATCTAGTAGTAGTAGTAGTAGTAGTAGTAGTAGTAGCAGTAGTAGTAGTAGTAGTAGTAGTAGTAGTAGTAGTAGTAGTAGATCTAGTAGTAGTAGTAGTAGTAGTAGTAGTAGTAGTGGTGGTAGTAGTAGTGATGAACTTTATTTCCTCCACTTGGGAGATTATCATACTACAATTATGGTGAGACATATCGAGTAATGACATTATGGCAAATATGTAATTTCAAAATAGCATATAAAACGTGACAAAGGGAACAACTATTATATAAATACGCACATGAATACCCATACTCACACATAAACACACATATATACATGTACTCATACATACGCATACTCGTTTATGCATCTATATACTAGCTTACAGGCTTACCCACGTAAAAGTGGGCCATATATCTAGTCGCTATAATGCGACTGTACTAGTTTCCATATTATACGTTGTATATTCCCGTTTTGACCAGTCTTAATCACGAAATCGAAAATTGAAGAAGGAAGGGCGCGGGGACGGGTTTTTTCCCACCATAAACGGTTCGGGCCATTACGGGTACGTTAGTCAACGTGTTCTTTACATTGAGTACTTTTAATGCTACGTTTAAGGCAATCATCTTACTGCAAGAGCAATTTATATATAGAATAAAGATTTACAATCAAAAGCATATTTAAAACATCGCTTTAAAAACGCATCTTGGATGCTTCGACAGAGTGAAATACCTATATCCGCATCGAGAATTTTCAGAGTAAATCTGGTTTCGTCCATCAAACTTAACTCGTTAGTGAATACCGGGCCACAAATAAGTTTCAGGTCGTTAAGCAACGCGGCTCTCACTTTTCTACTAGTCGTACACTTTGAAAGGACATGAGAGATTGTGTCTTGGTGTACACTTGAACAGTTTATACATGTTTTATCTTCCAGAATGATTGATTTTGACTATAACAAGGCAACGAGATCTACGATATATAGAGGAGAATGGTTGCGCGACAACTCGTATATTATCGCGGGCCGTATTTCTGTATGTAATATTTTGAAGTATGCAAAGTCTTGATCTGCGTTTAGTCTTTTGCGCCATAGATTCGTTTCTTTGGCGATAACGGCTGTATGCACTTTCTTCTTCCATACCTGTTTACTCGGCAGAGAATTTACATCTCGTAAAAAATCATTAATGATGCCTTGTAAATCAATTTGCATATATCGGGAATAAAACCCTGTTGGTTATCACTCGTATGTGTAAGATACATGAAATAACAAATACCTTCTGACATATCGTCTCACTATTCAGTGTTAAAATCTTATGCAAAAATACAAGTTTTCTTTAATCTACCTCTGCGGATAGACGTATAAGACCCAACATTGGTTCGCACATATCTGACCGAGTACGTGTATGAAATCCCTGAATCTTTTTCACAATAAAATATTTAACATATCGACGTCTGATTTTGTCATATTATTCCATAATTCGCAGCCATAAAGTGCGGTTGGTATGATGATTTTCCTGTATAAATTTGCTGAACTCCAAGCCCTACCATAGGAAAAACGAATTTCTGGCCTTTTGGCATCGCTCTGTTATTCTTTGTGCTAACTTATTATTTGAGTCTTGTCTTATTCCTAAATGAGTTATATTGGTTGCTTGTTCTATGTTCGCATTTCCAAATCTCATTTCTAGTGCATCCTCTGTCCTTTTAAGAGGGTATTTCATAATAAGTGATTTGTTTACGCTTATGGTAAAATTCGATTTTTGGGAATATATGTAAACAATGTCCAGCAAATGTTGCAGACCTACCGGGGTAAGTGCTATAAGACTTATATCATCTGCGAATGTTGGGATCCCACTTTTAACTGATAACACCCCAGCGCTAAATTTGGAAGTTTCCAACGTTTGCAGTAATTCGTCGACGTAAACGAGATAGAGAAATGTAGAGAGGACCCCTCCCTGACGTACTCCACGTTGGATATCAAACGGGTCTGACGTCATTCCGTGTATTCGTACCACACATTTAAGATTAGTATACGCTTCCTTTAAGATGCCCCAGAGCTTACCAGTAATTCCTAAGTCGCCAATTTTGGCTAGAAGCCCATCGTGCCACACCCAGTCATATGCCCCTTTTATATCGAGGAACGCTATGTAAACCTTACTTTTCTGTTCGAGTTGGTAAAACATAGTCTCTTGGAGATTGAAAGACGTAGTTATACAGCTTAAACCTTTTTGAAATCCTTGCTGTTTCAGGCATGGAAATCGAGTACCTTTTGTCTTCAAGAAAGTATTGAACCTTTCTAGGAACAGTTTTCCGAACATTTTGTTAAAACATGATAAGAGCGCGACCGGTCTATTACTACTTGGATCAGACTTATTCTTGCCATTCCCCTTATATATTGGGACGAGAATACTGGTTTTCCATGGTATTGGGATGCATTCATACAACAGAATTCTGTTGAACAATATAGCTATCGATGTATTTAGATGCATTCCTCCATATATTACATGTTCATTTAATACGTTATCTATTCCAGAACTTTTTCTTTTCATTAGTTGCTTAGTAATATTCGAAATATTGGACTCAGTTACTTGAGATTCAATAATGTATCCGAATTCTCCTATTTGTTTTTTACTGTATTGACGGAGCTCAGAATTAATATTTTGTGACAGCGGTCCCTCCTTGTTATCGACTAGCGTAAAAACATCTTTGAAGTATTGACCAAAACCGTTAGCTATATTTGCTTCGGTGTATGTATTGCCAGTCTCAATAATTTTTGAACATATCTCGACAGGTTTATCTTTTTTCCCCCTTAAGAGTCTCCAAAACAGTCTGTAATCTAATTCGGCTGCGCGTTCAAGTTCTTCGTATGAATGATTAAGGTATTTATCGGACGCAATTCGTTGCAGTCGCCGAAAAGTGTTCTTAGCACTTTTATACGTTTTATACGATTCATACTGGGGTCCTCTGGGCCTCCCATCTTCGATCCATTGTCGCCTAAATCGTCGTGATTCATTGTGAGCTGTCTTAACCTCATACGTCCAATACGGTTTTGCGTATTTATTAAATTTACTTTTAGGTAGTACAGAGGATGCCGAATGGATGGCGTTTACGATAACGTCGTTCACTTCGTCTGGAGTACGCATTTCGTTTTCTAAATAGTCAATGTCTATATTGTTAGCTATATGGTATTGATACGATTGTATATGCTCAGCAGTACATTTGTTCCATGCTACAGAACGTTTAAGAGATATATTATGTATACCAATTTCGTCTAAATCTGTTTGTAAAAACAACGGTAGATGGTCCGATGTAAATATATGACGTTCTTCGATAACGGATGACTTTCGTATACGGTTTACCATTGATTTTTCAATAAGTATATGATCTATCATCGCCTTAGTCAGGATGAAAGAGTACTTTGGGCCTGTTGTTATGTTCATCTCATTAACAGAGAGTAACCCATTTGCTGTTACAAAATTAGAAATAATCTTTGATTTCAATGTACAACCTGTGTCTGGTATGGTACCGTTACTGCCTAGTAATTGGCCATTGAAATCTCCTGCTATGATGACGTCACCTTGAGTTGAGTAAAACGACGACAGAGCTTGTAGATCGCTAAAACAGTCTCTATAATGCTCTATGATGTTTTCTGATGGCATATATACGCTAAACATGTATGTTGGCGTCGAATGTTGGGTCCTAACCTCTACCCCGAGAATTCTATCATTTTGTATATTTTGTAGCATAGACACATTATTTCTAAAACATTTTCTATACAGTATCGCTGTACCCGCTTTCCCACATCTTGCCTTGCTATATGGGTCATCAGATTGATTCACTGTGGAATAATCCAACAAGTCTGGGTGGATACTATTTAGAAATGAAATTGAGAGCACGAACAATTTATGTTCGCTTATGTAAGCTATGTCAATATTGTGGTTATGCAATAAGTTGGACAGCGGGTACGCCGACGACATAATGCCTCTAACATTCCAACAAAGTATATTTAAAACCATATTAAGAAGTTAAACAACGTATGCAGTTTACAATAATTGTGCAAGCTAGAAGGCCTCCGCTAACGCTAATTGTCGATATCTGGACACCCATCTCTGCCCCTGTAATTGTCCCACCCCATGTACCTGTCCGTGTCTCTCCGTTCGTATTGGTCGTCTCTGTAGTTGTCATAGTGATAATTTCTGTCATCTGTCTCGTAATTTATTTCTGTCCCATAACCGTTGTGGTCGTTTATGTCAAAGTTCCGTGATCTACGTCTGTAGCGTTGTCTATGTGCCCGTCTGTTTTGAATTTCCTGTCTCCGTTCGCTAAGTTCTTTGTCCCACTCACTCTTATTCATCCATCTTCTAACCTCAATATCATTAGGCCAAAACTCGCTAGCTTCAACTTTTTCAGAATCACATTCTGCTATGTTTATTGTCAAAGAGGAGCCATATTTCCCTTGATACATTCTAATGTTTGTAACATGTACATTTCTTTCTTTCACATAGTCGTAAATATCTTTCTCAACTACACCTGGATCAATGTTTCCGACATGGTACGTTAAGATCTTCTTCCGCTTCACAGCAATACCGTACCGACTGATTTTCAATTTGTCTATCTACATGCTCGGGTTCATCTATGTGCAATGATTGAAAGGTTGATTCATTGTCTAATTTACCTTGCTCGTTTCTGGTAGATTTCAGTCGGGATGGGGCGGAGTCATTACGAATGACCTCTGAAGATGAACGACTAGTACATGGTGTTTTAGTGTTAGTGGTTACATTTTCAGTAGTTGCACTTTTCCCCACTTTCTGATCTACTACTGTTTTATTGGTAACTGTAACTGTCTTTTGTGAGGGAGTAATTTCGTGTCTTGCACCGTCGGTGTAAAAGGGCATTTTTCGTGATGTAGATGGCGTACTCGTTGTCATTATCACTGATTCCAACCTTGGATCACCGTATTGTGGGAACCCGGATACTGTTGGTTCAACAGTTTCGTGTGCACTTGCTTTTTTGGTTTTGTGTACCGCGTCAGCATATGACATTGTATTAGGTATGCCTTCTGTGCTGTGTAAGCGTAATCGTTCTGTGTCTTTCACAATGTTTGCGTCCGTCATTAACTTTTTATTAACTGTATAAACCGCCAACATAAGAGTTGACACGTCGCCTTGTATCTGGTCTAGTTTGGATAACGCGGATGCTTCTGGTGGTTTTGACAGCGTGCTATTTATAACCCCATGGACTATGCGTAGGGCACCTGAAATTTGTTTCATTTCGGAGAATATTTCGCGAATAATCTGTGAGTCTTTATTCTGCTTTAATGTTATATTTGCTAATTCCGATTAAATTCCCGTTAAGGTTGCCGACATATCCGGAACCACGAACTTGTCGCGTAACGTGTTTTCTTCAGTAACCATTACTGAGTCGGAGAAGTAGTAGTAGTAGTAGTAGGCGATCTAGTAGTAGTAGTAGTAGTAGTAGTAGCAGTAGTAGTAGTAGTAGTAGTAGTAGTAGTGAGGTAGTAGTAGTAGTAGTAGTAGTAGTAGTAGTAGTAGTAATAGTAGTAGTAGTAGTAGTAGTAGGAGATGTAGTAGTAGTAGAAGTAGTAGTAGTAGTAGTAGTAGTAATAATAGTAGTAGTAGTACATGTAGTAGTAATAGTAGTAGTAGTAGTACATGTTGTAGTAGTAGTAGTAGTAGTAGTAGTAGTAGTAGTAGGAGGAGGAGGAGATGTAGTAGTAGTAGTAGTAGTATCAATATTATTATCTCTGTTACGCACCCATAATGATTACATCTTGCATATTAACACTGTTGTATCTGGTTTCAACAATGTGTTATGCAGAGAGAGAGAGAGAGAGAGAGAGAGAGAGAGAGAGAGAGAGAGAGAGAGAGAGAGAGAGATCCGTGATTTTTTCATAAAATAACGCATGACTATTCACCTATTAAATGCAGATTAAAGAATGTGCGATTAACATATCCAGATTTCAAGCTGCACATTACTTTTGAGTTGATAATTCATAATTCAGTTCAATCTGACAGAAAGGACGACAATAACATTGACTGAAAAACAAAACTTTTGCTAGTCACATTACCACCATTGAATTAACATTGAATATTATAATGACCTGTTATTTAATGTAAACCTGGTAGACTTGATTTTCGCACTGTATACATATCATGTAAGACAGTAAGATATGCATAGTTTGTCAGTATAGTACCTTTAAGCAAGAATTATCCAACAGGCGGACGATCTATCGCAAAACCTCTTGTGGCCTGTGACCAGTAGAGTTGACCACATGCATGTATAGTGGTGAAAACTAAAACTGTATTAAACGTTTAAATGGTATAATTATGCTTACATTGTACTGTAACGCGCATCTTTCTGCTGGCTCCCGGCTCTATGCCATTGTCTGCAACGCATTCATAATCGTCTTCACAATACCGGGACACGTTGTATATCTTTAACTGCTCACCATCCCCGCCTATCACTATAAATATAAATGCATATTTGTTTGTTTGTTTGTTTGTTTGTGTGTTTGTTTGTTGTTGTTTTTTGTTTTTTTGTTTGTGTGTTTGTTTGTTGTTTGTTTTTGTTTGTTTGTTTGTTTGTTTGTTTGTATGATGTTTTACGTCATTTTCAGCATATGTAAGGTTATATATGATTTTTTGTGGTGGATGCAGACCACCCACTTTTCCTGGGTAGAGCCAGTACTGTATACCTCCCGCCATCCGTAATAATCGACACTTCCTCACAATTCGAGCTCCCAGTGGGATTCGAACCCGCAGTGGTGAGAGGCAAAGGTTTACAACGCAACATCGTTAACCATTCGGCCACGGAGACGCGAAATGCATATATGTATAGTTAATATATCATGCGGTAAATATAGCACGGAAACCTGAGGCAAATACCACAAAATCACTGAACAGCGCAAGCAAACAATGATCACCGGATTTAGAGCAGAATGTGAGATCTACTGAGCCACCGCGGCCCTAGAGGGTGACAACGTAATTAGAAACATGCTTGGTCGTCAAAAAAGGTTTGTCAGCCATTTTGGCAACCCACCTATATATTATTATTTGCTAATATTTTGACTTGAAGACAAGGTGTGTGTGTGTGTGTGTGTGTGTGTGTGTGTGTGTGTGTGTGTGTGTGTGTGTGTGCGGGAGCGTGGGTGGGGGTGGTTAATTTGAAGGTGTATTGTCTCTCCAACATTTCAACCAACGGAGAATCACCTAGGTAATTCGTGAACATTTGTTCATAAAAGGAACCTGCTCATATAGTACCTGGCTTTAACATGTGGTGGGGTAAAAGTCGGTACTAAATTCAATTAGATGGTAGAATAACGAAGAAAAGTTGAAAACTCAAAATTGTATTTAAATATATGCAGGCAGATTTAAAGTCAAAATGATTCTGGATTAATAAATCGAAAGGCTAATTTTAATGTTTGATAAGGACTGCAAGAATATCATGTGTCCCTGTATGCAAACAAATGAAATATATTTTGGTTCTCGACTTATAATTGTGAATTAAGTCAATACCTTTAAGAAGTATGTCCCATTGAACAATAGAAAGGTTAGAAGTTGGATATTTTAGACACTTCTACATATTTTTACATGAAACTTGCAGTACCTCATCTCATTATCCTAGTTGAAAACACAAACATAATTTAAAAACTGAAAAAATATAAATAAAGAGGTTTTAATAGGGCTCTTCAAAGTTAATCCAACAGGAATTATAACTCAACAGTGTAAATCTAATTTTAAATAAAAGTTGCAATATGTTACCTTGATATCCTTAGTTAAAATCTCAAATAGACCTGTCAAAGTTGTTTTTAAAGAAACAAAATCAATGTTCATAATCAATGCAGAAATTAAATGCATGCATATGTTATTTACATACCTGTCACGGTATTTGATGATAACACATGTACACAATCTATTTATAGATTATGCTACTCGCATAATTGATTCAAGACAGGTGATTTAAGCAAAGGTTGCATAAAACAACTTTATATATATTGTTTTACTTTTTAATGGCTGGCAAAACCTAGACAAGTATATCAAGGTAATATATTGCAAGTCATATTTAAAAAATAATCTGAGATTGATGACTGCTGGATTCTCTGTATAGTGCACTGCTTAAAACATCTTCATAAATATTGTTTTTAGTATGTTAGCTGCTATATGATGGTTATGACAAATATGTGATATACTGTAAGTTTCGTGTCAAATATTTCGTTTTTTTTCCTTATCCTACTTTTAACTTTGTTATTTGTTGAGAGTACATTCACCTTAATACGTATTCTTTGACCGATTATGATGTCCGATTCTTAATGTCTTTGTTGTGTTTACACACAGTTTACCCGCAGTTTACACGCAGTTTACACACAGTTTAGTTAATGAAAACATATATGAGTGTGTAAACATGTTTACACATATTCTTAACACCTTTAATATGGTAGAATGGTTGAGACCTGACAAATCATAGCCAGTGAAACAAGTGCTACCGTGGCCCAGATGTCATTGAAAACTTGTCACAAAATATGACAAATGCGGACCAATTGATACGAGCGCACGAAACAGTTTAAACCACGAATCATTCAGATGATGAACAATCTGCTAAAATACGCGAAACACCTACACACAAAAACAACATGGAAACTGTTAATATAATCCTTTTAAAAGAATGATTTGTTAAATTTTATGAAGTAAGATAATAGGTGCAGAACTAATAATTCGAACTAAGGCTAAAACATTATATTTATATAGATTTCCTTTGTTTTTGCCGTCCAGGCGGGTTTCTAATAATTTGAATTGTATTTTATAGTAACACCAGTGTTCGGTTGTTTGGTGGTTTCTAAATTCAGTATCTGATATAGTTAAGTAGATTCAGGCCGGACAATGTATATACAAAACAGCTTTCAGAGGTTTTTCTACATGTTCTCTCATACTCTAAAGAGTAAATGGCAACAGGGTTTTCAGAATCGGCAAATTAGCATCTACGAAGTAACCCAAAACGATACGAAAACATGGGATTTCAGAATCGTCAAAGTAGCGCAGGCGAAGTATCCGGTACAACACCTAATACCAAGATCTAATACGATACGTAAAACAAGGTTTGTCTCCTCAAACTAGCACAGGGGAAGTAACCGGTACAACACCCAATACGATACGTGAAACAAGGTTTGTCTCCTCATACTAACACGTGATAAGTAACCGGTACAACACCCAATTCGATACTTGAAACAAGGTTTGTCTCCTCAAACTAACACATGGGAAGTAACCGTTACAACACCCAATACGATACTTGAAACAAGATTTGTCTCCTCAAACTAACACATGGGAAGTAACCGGTACAACGCCGAATACGATACGTGAAACAACGTTTGTCTCCTCAAACTAACACAGCGGAAGTAACCGGTACAACACCCAATACGATACGTGAAACACGATTTGTCTCCTTAAACTAACACAGGTGAAGTAACCGGTACAACACCCAATACGATACGTGAAACAAGGTTTGTCTTCTCAAACTAACACAGGGAACACCCAATACGATACGTGAAAGTAAGTATACGGGGAGAGTAAGTATACGGGGAGGAGAAACGGGTTCATAACGCTCTAGTTTATCGATTTATGTTGTCGTGCTAGAACGCCGCCATTTACTATTTTATCTATACAGGTAAATCGATCGTAAGCGCGTTACATGTGAAAAGTTAAAATTTCAGCCAACATCTCAAATTAGGCAGTTTTTACAGCCTTTTATTTTTACAGCTTTCTGTTATAATCAACATCACGAAAGTACCTTCTTGACAAAGATAAATATGTCTACTATTCAATTTTTGTTATTATTAATGCCTAATATAACCCATACTTCGTATTTCGTTTGCAATAGCTCCATACCATTTTTAATTTGAAAAATTAAAAATTTCAGCTGATATCACAAAAGGCACATTTTCATCACCTCTTTTTAGGCTTTGTCTTATAATCACCACCTTGAAATTACCTTCTTGACAAAGATACATATGTCTACTATTTACTTTTTGTTATTATTAATGCATAAATAACCCGTAGTCTCGTATCTCGTTTGCAATAGTTATACACTGTCACCATTTTTTATTTTTTATTTTTTATCTTTGTTACACGGAACCGTCTGGTAAAATGTGCTTCTATGCACGGAAACAAATACACGTTCTGTATCAGAGGACACAGTGTGAATAAATAATACTTATGTTTACATTTCGCACGTTTATTGAGTTTGTAAGTGTAATAATTTATAAGAATTTGCTGTTTTTTACTTACGCGCGAAACAACCGGAAATAGTCATTTTCACGCAGTAGTGAAACACACGCGCGACAACATAAAACGACAAAACGATCAGTTTCTACTCCCCGTATACTTACTCCCTGGAAACAAGAACTAACACATGGGAAGTAACCGGTACAACATCCAATGCGATACGTGAAACAAGGTTTGTCTCCTCAAACTAACACATGGGAAGTAACCGGTACAACACCCAATACGATACTTGAAACAAGATTTGTCTCCTCAAACTAACATAGGGGAAGTAACCGGTACAACATCCAATACGATACGTGAAACAAGGTTTGTCTCCTCAAACTAACACAGCGGAAATAACCGGTACAACACCCAATACGATACGTGAAACAAGATTTGTCTCCTCAAACTAACACATTGGAAGTAACCGGTACAACATCCAATACGATACGTGAAACAAGGTTTGTCTCCCCAAACTAACACAGGGGAAGTAACCAGTACAACACCCAATACGATACGTGAAACAAGATTTGTCTCTTCATACTAACACAGGGGAAGTAACCGGTACAACACCCAATACGTTACGTGAAGGTCATAATAGCTTAAATGAGTCTCCATTGCCCTTCCATAGTAAAGTTAGAATGTTGACAACCTGTTAAAAACTCAAACCTCGTTAGAATTCTGGGAAACTTACTTTATCATGCAAATAAACATATCTGCTATTAAACATCAACAAGGAAATAGGGGGTTTAATACCATCTAATAAAAATTTCTTCAGTTGTATACTAACACCGGGTCAAAGGTCAACACTATTTTTACCCCTTGTAATTTCATACCCTGTCTACTTTCACTTCTCAAATTTATATCAAAAACTGTCAAAAACATGATGAGCTGCATTTTCAAATATCAACAACCTTTCCAGAATACAGTTACAGCCAAAAAATAACAGGAAACTGCACTAAAAAAAGATTTTAAAGAAAAATAGTTTAGCACTCTTTAATACAGAACTACTTTCGACTGCATCAGGTGAGCACATCCTGTTGATTTAGTGTAATAAGACCTATAAAGGATTATTTTTGCGTCATGTTTTTTAATTAAACTGGTCGATTCAACCCAACAACTTAATAAAACAATATTTTGACTTGTTTCGCAATGCCGAATGACTTCGTCTTGAAATTATTGCGATTTACCTGCACTTGACCATGCACTAAATCGAGTCAATATTGTCGCGAAATTAAGAAATAATAAAAAAAGCAATATCTCAGTAACCGTTCAACATTTTCTCATCAAAGCAACTCTGGTGGCTTTGTTTTACATCCCTGAGTATGTATACCACACATTTTCCACATATCTATCACAAAAATTCCAAAAAACCCCAAACATTATCACATATTTAGAGAAAATCAGAAAATTTGAGGAAAAGTTGCCAAAAACACTCTAAAATAGTCTAAAAGTCTGAAAATGATATTTTTTTCTCTGTTTCAGAGTTCAACTCAGCTATTCAAACAAAATCAATGCCTAGATAATCACTTTTTTTGCAATTCTGAAAAATACATGATTTCTCCTTATAGGTTATAATAGCGTAAATGAAATGAGTCTCCATTGCCCTTCCATAGTAAAGTTAGAATGTTGACAACCTGTTAAAAACTCAAACCTCGTTAGAATTCTGGGAAACTTATTTTATCATGCAAATAAACATGTCTGCTATTAAACATCAACAAGGAAATAGGGGGTTTAATACCTTCTAAGAAACATTTCTTCAGTTGTATACTAACACCGGGTTAAAGGTCAACACTATTTTTACCCCTTGCAATTTCATACCCTGTCTACTTTCACTTCTCAAATATATATAAAAAACTGTCATAAATATGATGAGCTGCAAATATCAACAGCATGTCCAGAATACAGTTACAGCCAAAAAATAACAGGAAACTGCACTAAAACAAGTGTTTAAAGAAAAAAAGATTAGCACTCTTTCATACAGAACTACTTTCGATTGCACCAGGCGAGCACATCTTGTTGATTTAGTGTAATTAGACCTGAAACAAGGTTTGTCTCCTCAAACTAACACAGCGGAAGTAACCGATACAACACCCAATACGATACGTTTTACAGGGATTGTCTCCTTAAACTAACACAGGGGAAGTAACCGGTAAAACACCCAATACGATAAGTGAAACAAGGTTTGTCTCCTCAGAAGTAACCAGTACATTACCCAATACGATACGTGAAACAAGGGTTGTCTCCTCAAACTAACACAGGGGAAGTAACCGGTACAACACCCAATACGATACGTGAAACAAGGGTTGTCTCCTCAAACTAACACAGGGGAAGTAACCGGTACAACACCCAATACGATACGTGAATCAAGGGTTGTCTCCTCAAACTAACACAGCGGAAGTAACCGGTACAACACCCAATACGATACGTGAAACAATATTGTCTCCTCAAACTAACACAGGGGAAGTAACCGGTACAACACCCAAAACCGATACCTTATAAGTGTAACAGTTGCATTGAGTTTCGTGTGAATTAAAATTTAAATGCCATGTTGTCATTCATATCTAGACCCAAATTTAAAATGATTAACTTACATTCTCTTCACAAATGACACATATGCCGCTAAAACATCCACAGAAAAATGGGGGTCATGTATCTTCTAAGAAAGAACTTGTCTCATGAATGAATGCTCCCTTTAAAAACATAAACACTGAGATGTATGACTATTGTTTTCATACACTCATTTCCATATAAGCAAAATAAATTAAAAACTCACTATTTTAACATGACAATGCATGAAAAATGTAACAAATAGATCAACAATGTGATATCAATCAAAAATAGCACTTTAAATTAGTGAAAATGCCTTTTTTTACAAAAAGAAATGAGAAATATTTATTGACCAACCCCAGGCTGACACTTCCTGTGTTGCAACGGGTCTGCTGCTACCTAAACAAGAACTAACACAGGGGAAGTAACCAGTACAACACCCAATACGATACGTGAAACAAGGATTGTCTCCCCAAACTAACACAGGGGAAGTAACCGGTACAACACCCGATACGATACGTGAAACAAGGGTTGTCTCCTCAAACTAAAGATGCATGTTTCTAAGAAGTACTTTAAAGGAGCACATGGCAATATTGAAGTTTTTATCAAGCATCAACATTAGCGTCTCAATTTATTAATATATTATCATTCTGACTTTAAACCTGTCTGCTTATTTAAAAAAAAAATACAAACATTTTGAGTTTTCAACTTTTCTTCGTTATTCCACAGACCTAATAACAAATTAATATGTCTGTGGTTATTCTACAATATATTTGAAATGTAATCAAAATTTCGTTATATGCAGTAACAATTTGCTACATACTTTCTGTAATTAATTTTAATAATTGAAAAAATGTAATTTATGTAGAAAAACTAACGGGATTCCGAGAGTTTTACAAAATACAATATTGCACTGTGTCCCTTTAAAATGCCTACCTTCTTTGGCTGTATGCTGATCATAAACATATCGCCTGTACCACGTTACTTTAGGATATGGTGTCCCGGTTACTCTACACGACAACAGGACCGTGTCGCCCTCCTTCACTACCTGGTCCCCAGCGTCCTCTAGTACCATTGGCGCTTCTGAAATGGATATGTTCAAGGTACCAGCTTGTGCGTATACTATTTGATGTACATTTTGCATGTTTGAAGCACTGAGAATAAAACGTAATCAATCAAATACTGCTATAATGAGTTGGCATTTAACAATCAATACATCCAGAAATAAGTTGCAATTAAAACGAACACATCACTGCGGGATACTGAAAATGATTAGTGATTTACAAAGAAATCCTGCTACACATTTGTTAACAATTAGCTAGTTTATTCAGTAAATTAAAAACCGACTATCATGTCTCGGTATATGCAATCAAAGTTACATTAATTTAGTGCAAAAATAGATATAAACTATTTCGATGAATTGACCTTATTCAAAATACTCTACTATATGATGTATACAATTAAAATAATATGTATAGACATAGACATAGATTCACAGACAGACAGACAGACAGACAGCAGATACGCAGGCAGGCAGGCAGGCAGGCAGACAGACACATTATCATCATCATCATCAAAGTAAGGCGTCTGACATATCACTCATACACGTATATATTCAACGTATCCAACAACGGTAAAACATGGACGAAACGAAAGAGGTCATATACCACTATTGTATTTTACAAAGGGTTACATTATAGCCTTATGGCCCTTAAACACATTCTACATACCCAAGGGAACCTTTTAGGCTACTTCATTTTCAAGAACTATCCTAGACACACTTAAAAAAATGAAAATAATTGGTTGGTTTGTAATGCTTGCACCTACTTTCGGTTTGATGAAGGTGCTGACCGTCGGGCTCGCACCAAATAAATGTGAATTTCTGACAAATTACTATACCTGCAATTTTCTCAATAAAATAACCCAGATGCAAGAACAAATACAGTTTTTTGTTTTTTTATCACCTACACATATTATTTTGACATTTTATGTACACCAGTTATGATTAAGGCAATTCTACCCAATCAGAAAATAGCTCTTTCGAAAAAGATATACCCTAATACACCCTTTACTTTCCTATACTTTTTTCAGCCAATCAGTAGCCCCAAAACAATAGTGGTATGTGACCTAATCTATCGAAGAAACGTACCATTAACAATCAGTATTATCTTCTTGCTCTTTACGGGTTCTGTGTTGATTTGGCACTGGTATTCGCCGCTGTCGTTCATTCGGACGGTACGGATATGTAGGTTCCAGTCCTTTGTGTAGGGTCTCTCCACGCTTACACGCTGGTCCTGGATAATACGCGTGTCCGCCAGGGTCAATACCTTCTTCCTCGGGTCCATCCAAATTACCTGAATACAATGAACTAGTTGATCAATTCCTGTACAGACATGTGAATATATATTTTTAAAGTAAACGATGATGTGATCTTTGAATTTGAGAATTGGAACGTAGGGTGTGCATTATGTATGTTTGATGTAGATAGATAGATAGATAGATATTTTATTCAAACATAAGGCATTACGCCCAACAGTTCACATGCAAATAGAACATACATATAAACATGTATATGAAATACACACAATATTTTCCAGTTAATGACAATTTGTATAATTACATAGGTGAGTTTCAAGATCATCTGTATATGTTACTAGTTAAAATGTATTTAACAACTATTAAGTATATAAGTGTTTAATATATATTTTTAAATTAATATTCCTAAGTATTGATCAGAACACATTTATATATGTGGACAAAAATGGAGAAAAGTGATATTTATCTATAAAACATGTCGTCTCTTCTTTTAAAACTTTTACTAATGAAAACGGACAGTTTCTTTAATAAACTCTTATTTTCTGTTGTCGTAAGTTCAATAAATTTTGGTATGTTTGGCCGTTTCCAAAAATATTTGTTAACATATTCTTTTCTAATATCATGATATAGTGAACACTCCAATACAAAGTGAAATTCGTCTTCTAGTATATTACATAGCTGGCATTTTCTTTCGGATCTTCGTGTTTTATTTGGTCTATGCCATCGACCAGTTTCTATTTCTAACCTATGACTAGAGACTCTTAGTTTTGTAAAAAAAGCTCTAAATGTATGTGATCACTCCCATTAAAATTCTTAATGAGAACGACATAGTTTTAATCAGATTGATAATTACATATTAAAGGCACAGACGGCAATCTGGAATACCTTATCGAGCATTAAGATCAGCTTCTCGATTTATTAATCAAGAATCATTTTGACATTAGACCTGTTTACATATAATTAAAGTGTTGAGTTTTCTTTCTTCGTATTTTACCATAGGTTTAAACATATTAATCACCAGCGAGTAACATGCAAAATCAATTCGCTTTAAACTAATCTTGTAATAAATATTAATATTTGAACGAACGGAAGTTTTATGAAAAACTAACGGAACGCGGAGATTTTTTTTTAAAAATCAAGATTTTCCTGTGTCCCTTTACCGTACCATCGCGTCATCGTACCATCGCCATCGATGCGCGATGGTACGATGGCGATGGTGCGATGGTACGATGGCGATGACGCGATGGACCATCGTATCATCGCCATCGTACCATCGTCGCATCGCCATCGTACCATCGCGTCATCATACCATCGCCATCGTACCATCGTGCCATCGCCATCGTACCATCGTACCATCGTACCATCGCGCATCGACTTGTAAGGGTCGATACGCGATGGTACGATGGCCCTAACGGAACAACGTACTTTAACGATTGTATAGTAATTGTATAGACCGTTCAATTCAGAACATAAACGTTTTGTATCCCCACAAAGCAAGGTCGCATTACCTATGTTAAAGGGACACTGTCCGTTAATTATACTGAGAATAAGCAACAAACTGTCTGATTTCTATTCAGTGAAATGCATGCGTGGAATCATGAGCATATATTCAGAGAAGTATTAGTGATAAATTCGTTTAATCGAAGAAAAATAACTGATTTTATTTAGTGTTTGTAAACATCGATGGGACCGCACTATTTACATATATTTTGCTCACGTGGTTTGCATACGCGTATGAGGTTTTTGGTCACAAACTGATTACAAAACTGTCCTATGTAGCTCAGTCAGGAACACGTTCATCTTACCCGCACGCGTTCTTGTTAGTGCGGACTTAGATAAATCTCACGAAGTGGTACGTTTGTGTACCGCTACTGAATTCGGTCAAAACAACTTGTTTCTGTTTAGTAACTATTCAAAACAATGGTACTCGTGTAATGTTTGTCAATGTAATTATGTTGCGTTTTATAAGCAAAATAGTACGGCTAGCATTAGTAATTAAAACTGATATTATTGTATCGTTAAAGGGGGTGTAGGGAGGAAATTATTTCATGTTAACGACTTCTGTCAAGTTTAACTTTAGTGTTCATTTACAATTTGCCTACAAATACTCCACAACAGGCTCAGTGTCAGGCGTATGGTAAGACAAACTAGTATCTATTCCAAAGCAATATATCTCCTCCTCTTATAGAGATATCTCTCTGCTAGAGATATCGTTCACCTTAGAGAGATATCATGTGTATGCTAGATATATATCTCTTTAATTTAGAAAGATTTCTCTCTAGTTTAAAGAGCAATCTGCAATCTGTAGTAGTTACTTTGTTACTTTGAAGATATATCTCTTTAATCAAGAGATATATCTCTTAAATCAAGAGATCTCCTTAAACCGGAGAGATATCTATGTAAGTAAGAAAAAGATATCTTTAACACAGAGAGATGTCCTCCTCAGCTATAGAGAAATTTCTTCAACGTAACAAGATATCTTCGTAAAACTCGTATAGAGACAACTCTCTTTCTAAAAGAGATATCTTTCTAGCTTAGTGACATGTCTCACTGGCTTACAGAGATATCTTTCATTAAAGTTAAAAATATATCCTTTTAAGTAATTGGCGGTAATATACCATGTTAATAATGCCTCACATGTGACACTATAAACAATGAAAACATATAGAGGATATTTGTTTCGTTTTGAGTGAATATAGGATTTATTTTCATCGATAAGTGAGAAACCATATTTTCAGGAGTGCTTTAGATGAATCCTATATTCACGACAAACCGGCAAATATTATTTTTATTATATACTCACAACCTGGATTAATGCAGAAGAAAATAATGCGCCCAAACAATGACGTCAATAACGTCAACAACGTCAACAGCTGCATGACGTCATTTTGAGTGAAAATATAATTTATTATAATCATAAAACCCACTATTTCACTGGAAAGTATATAATAAAAAGTTTTATTTTATTTGTAAAATCCACTATTCCACTGGAAAGTATATAATAAAAGTATATATTTTTATATTTCTGCATACAACAATATGTGCATCCTTTTCTAAGGTCTAGTACAAGACAAAGACAGGTCACTCACCTCAACGAACGTGCAGCCGGACAGTTTGTGATACTAGGCTCGTGATTTGTTAAACAGTAGACATTACTTCGTTTGAAACGTCAATGATTTTAGTCTATTTTATTAACGATGAAATCGCGATACATAGTGACACAGATTAATCTATACGCGGATTTCAGAGAAATACATCCATCATATTTGCATTTTCTATATAACTCTATTCAAAAGTCGCTGTCTAGGAAATGTTGGTGATGACAAAAACACAGCTTGATAAACGTCAAACAAAAGAGATATTCTAGATTGACTATAAAGCCGATTAGAGGATGTCTACCATGTTGGTCTATTTTAATGACGGAGACCATCATTGCTCACTGGCGGCAACAACAAACGCAAACTTGAAAAGGAGTCGCCCAGTACATATTACGACCAAGTTTTATTTAAATTTTGAAAACGGTTTTAGATTTTACATGTCCCTACATATAATCGTTCATAAACATAGTACTAGTAGATCCCTTGTTATGAACTTTTTGACATAACGGCAATTTAAATTTAAAAAAAAACATGATAAAGGTAAGCATAAAAAATATGATAGCAGTTTCAAAAGAGTAGTCGTTTGAAATGTAACTGCTTGTACTAATGCCTGCCTTCGTTGATGACAAGTTGCACTGAATGCACACATTTGACAGAAATCAATCCATGAGTCTCTCTAGACAAGTGAAGTCCTCCAAGCGGATTCAGATATTGTTTGGAAGATTGTTATTTGAAATGTCTTCTTGATTCTATATTTAGAAACGTCGGACATATTGAATGAAAAGCGGTTACACAAGACATCACCTAAGTTACTGTGTGAACCGTTTCATTCAAATCCGTTCATCGGTTTCAGAGTTTCTTTTGTTGTGAACTTGCTAAACAGACAATGGACGGACGACCTAAGAAACATGCTTGCATACACCAACTTGACCTTTAGATAGCAGAGAGTAATCAGCTATTTTCTAAAAAAGACGCTACGAACAAAACAAATGATTACACTGTAGCCGTTATTGTTCTTGTGTGTTTCTGTGTTATTTTCATTGCCTATTATTCCAACAGCGTTCGTATTTTAATTACTTTTCAGCGATACTGGCATCGGTAACAAAATCTGTCTCAACAAAATTATGCGCTCTCCTTATACGGAAAAGCCAAGTCTATAATAGCCTGGATAAAAACCTAAACCTGATCCGAGGTACTAGTCCCGTATGTGCGGTTTTCCATTAACTTATGATCCGATACGACGAAGCAGAATAGCAATGCTTGGAATGCTTGGAATGCTTGGCATGCTGGGGTTATGTTTCTTTTTCAATTTCTGTCTTGACGTTATATGCTGCTATCAAACGTGCAGTAGCGAAGGATTTACCAAAATGAACTCTAAATTAAGGAACTGCGTTTTAACAGAAAAATACTAGTATTGTCAGTGATATAAGCGGCAACGTTTAATAACATTAAAAAAAAAAAACAGAAAAAAAAACAACATCAAATTATTTTAAACAAAAGTATTGCTATTTTCAGTTTAAACAAATTTATGGCAATGCGTTTTTGGTTTAATCGCATAGAAATAGCTGTCATGGGGGTTCTTGGTTAAATGAAGCAAAAGACATTACGTCTGCAAACTATGACAATCAGTTATACGTGATCGTATTAAGGTTGCTTAATGTTAGTTAGAGCTTTCCACTCGCCATTGCGTCTCCGTGGCCGAATGGTTAACGACGTTGCGTTGTAAACCTTCGCCTCTCACCGCTGCGGGTTAGAATCCCACTGGGAGCTCGACTTGTAAGTGAGGAAGTGTCGATTTTTACGGATGGCTGTAGGTGTATATTACTGGTTCTACCCAGGAACAGTGGGTGGTCTGTCTCCACCACAAACAATCGACCGTCATATATAACCTCACATGTGTTGAACATGGCGTTAAGCACCACACAAACAAACAAACAAACAAACAAATTCGCCATTGGGAGGTCGTGGGTTTGATCCCCGGCCTGGATCGCTAAAGCCTTCATACACATATTACTAGTAGACCCCTTGTTTGATCCTTCAGCATGAAAACGGTAGTGCTAGGACTGGTCGGTCCAGTGAGCAACAACAAACGCAAACCTGAAAAGGAGTCGCCCAGTACATATTACGACCAAGTTTTATTTAAATTTTGAAAACGGTTTTAGATTTTACATGTCCCTACATATAATCGTTCATAAACATAGTACTAGTAGATCCCTTGTTATGAACTTTTTGACATAACGGCAATTTAAAGATGAATGGCCACCCTTTTTTTAGTATTAACAATTAACAAATTTAACTCTTAAACATCATATGAACATTTCTTGATAGTCTCGGAGAGAAACATATATTGAAAACCACCACTAAGTTGTATGTAAAAATAAGTATTATTTGCATGACGTAGATACTACTTTTACCACTGCGTGACTGCACGGGGAGTTGAGGTAAATCTGAATTGTATAGCTGCACAATTATTGCCAGATAATTGATACATACATTTACCTGTGGATTAATTAACCTGTTCAAAGTTTTCTACGTCATCAAATAAAATCTTATTCTCGCTTTTCACAGATATTGCAATGTGTGCATGGTAAATATATATTGTCGTCTATTGAGTTTCGATTTAAATAAACATGAACATGTTCATGAAGCAAAACATGGCCGGAGAACTTTAAATAAAAAGAAAACATGATAAAGGTAAGCTTAAAAAATATGATAGCAGTTTCAAAAGAGTAGTCGTTTGATATGTAACTGCTTGTACTAATGTCTGCCTTCGTTGACGACAAGTTGCACTGAATGCACACATTTGACAGAAATCAATCCACGAGTCACTCTAGTCAAGTGAAGTCCTCCAAGCGGATTCAGATATTGTTTGGAAGATTGTTATTTGAAATGTCTTCTTGATTCTATATTTAGAAACGTCGGACATATCGAATGAAAAGCGGTTACACAAGACATCACCTAAGTTACTGTGTGAACCGTTTCATTCAAATCCGTTCATCGGTTTCAGAGTTTCTTTTGTTGTGAACTTGCTAAACAGACAATGGACGGACGACCTAAGAAACATGCTTGCATACACCAACTTGACCTTTAGATAGCAGAGAGTAATCAGCTATTTTCTTAAAAAGACGCTACAAACAAAACAAATGATTACACTGTAGCCGTTATTGTTCTTGTGTGTTTCTGTGTTATTTTCATTGCCTATTATTCCAACAGCGTTCGTATTTTAATTACTTTTCAGCGATACTGGCATCGGTAACAAAATCTGTCTCAACAAAATTATGCGCTCTCCTTATACGGAAAAGCCAGGTCTATAATAGCCTGGATAAAAAACCTAAACCTGATCCGAGGTACTAGTCCCGTATGTGCGGTTTTCCATTAACTTATGATCCGATACGACGAAGCAGAATAGCAATGCTTGGAATGCTTCGAATGCAGGGGTTATGTTTCTTTTTCAATTTCTGTCTTGACGTTATATGTTGCTATTAAACGTGCAGTAGCGAAGGATTTACCAAAATGAACTCTGAATTAAGGAACTGCGTTTTAACAGAAAAATACTAGTATTGTCAGTGATATAAGCGGCAACGTTTAATAACATTAAAAAACAAAAACAGAAGAAAAAAACCATCAAATTATTTTAAACAAAAGCTATCTTCAGTTTAAACAAATTTGTGGCAATGCGTTTTTGGTTTAATCGCATAGAAATAGCTGTCATGGGGGTTCTTGGTTAAATGAAGCAAATAACATTACGTCTGCAAAATATGACAATCAGTTATACGTGATCGTATTAAGGTGGCTTAATGTTACTTAGAGCTTCCCACTCGCCATTGCGTCTCCGTGGCCGAATGGTTAACGACATTGCCGAATGGTTAACGACATTGCGTTGTAAACCTTCGCCTCTCACCGCTGCGGGTTAGAATTCCACTGGGAGCTCGACTTGTAAGTGAGGAAGTGTCGATTTTTATGGATGGCGGGAGGTGTATAGTACTGGTTCTACCCAGGAACAGTGGGTGGTCTGTCTCCACCACAAAAAATCGACCGTCATGTATAACCATACATGTGTTGACAATGGCGTAAAGCACCATACAAACAAACAAACAAACTCGCCATTGGGAGGTCGTGGGTTTGATCCCCGGCCTGAATCGCTAAAGCCTTCATACACATATTACCAGTAGATCCCTTGCTTGACCGTTCAACATAAAGACGGTAGTGCTAGACTGGTCGGTCCAGTGAGCTCTCTGTAACAGTGCCCCACCCATAGTGGTATAATCCAACTTTTTAGTTTACACTTACGTATTTTACACCGATTGCAGCGAAAACTCTATGAACTTATTTGAATCTCTTTCCATGTCTTACTGAGTAGAACCAGTACTAATAAATGCAGATAAAGTGTCTTGCTCAGGGACACAACACATAAGGCAATGGCGGGGATTGGACCCATGACTTTTTGATCATGGGTCCAACGTTTTACCACTAGACGATATCGCTGATAAGAAATCGAACTTTTAAGACCGTTATGCCCGTCTATAGGCACATGTTTAGTACCAAATCCACATTGTGAACGGTATAACCGAGCAGCGACGCTGCGAGTGGGGGGTTGGTGTGAGAGGAGGTTTCCCCCTCCCGCCGGTGGAAATATTTGAAAATTAGGAGGCATATGATGCGTTCTCAGGCTATATTTCAGCGTTAATATGGCATTTTGTTTGACACTAGCCCATACCCCACTCAGCCTTCAGTTTTTTTTTTACATATTTGGAACTTTTGGAACTTTTATTTTTTTCACTTTTGCTGACGAACTGTACGCATTGGCGTACGTGCGTATGCTTGGATATGGCCCGATAACATATACTGTGTTGATGAGCCGTTAAACAACATTCAGTTCAATTCAATTCAACACAAAGAAAAAACATTAAACATCTCCTTCATTGAACCGGAGATATTTTCATTTGGATTCTTAGTAACTGTTATTGAGTTTTAACGCATAGTTCCCTACGTAACATGTAAGTGCCGAACAGCTAAATCAGTTTAAGTTATTCCATGCAAACTAATAATATAAATGGATCGTTCAGGGGCCAAGAACTGTCAAAATGTGCCATTTATCAAAATGTATTAGAAGTATTGTTTGACAAGAGTAAACAATAAGTATGTGTCTGGGGATATTAATCATGTTGATGGAAATCAATCTAGCAAAGTGTGTGTGTGTCTCTAAATGTGACCATAGTGGTGATTCTCGTATCAACCCGCTAATGTATTGAGGAATAAAAGGGAGTAAAAGTGTTCTAAGTAGCTGACGCTAGTTCTATTATTCGTTTAATGCTTAGATGATACCGACCGACGACTGTAGAGTTTATAACAGTTGGAAAGAAACATTACTTGCATAAAAAGAAGCCTGTTATATTAGTGCTATGTTTTTATTAATGGTATTTGAAGATTTTGATTTGCGTCATATGTATCGCTAATGGCAAACGTATTGCCCAATACAACTCGTATTGGTCCAGTGTAATTCGTATTGGCCCAGTACATGTAATATTGGCCAAGTAAAACTCGTATTGGCCCAGTACAGCTCGTATTGGTTCAGTACAACTCGAATTGGCCCAGAACCACTCATATTGGCCCACTACAACTCGTATTTGTCTAATATAACTCATATTGGCCCTGTACAACTCGTATTGGCCCAGTACAACTTGTATTAGTCCAGTATAACTCGTATTGGCCAAGTTCAGTTTGCACTTGGTCAGTTCAACTCGTATTGTCCCAATTCAGTTTGTATAGGCTTGTATTTCACCAGTTAAGAATTCAAATAGCCCATACGGAAATCCTCGTATTGGCCATGTAGTGAATTCTCATTCTCATACTGAACATGTTACGAATTCTCATCCTCATAATACGACCTTTATTATATGGTTAATTAATACAGTCAAATGATATCAAACTAAACCGGTTATCAGTCATCGCGCTGTAATATTGACCCCACCCATTCAGCCTATGGCCTATATGACACAACTTGGATTAATCATTATACCAATATGAAATTAGTTGATTAATAACATTTAGTAAAGCATTGTTTTACAGTATGACATTATTTTACTGTATGTCATTATTTTACTGTATGACATTATTTTACACTTTTACAGTATGACATTATTTTACACTATGACATTATTTTACACTATGACATTAGTTTACACTATGACATTATTTTACAAGTATGACATTATTTTACAGTATGACATTATTTTACACTATGTCATTATTTTACAGTACGACATTATTTTACAGTATGACATTATTTTACACTATGACATTATTTTACACTATGACATTATTGTACAGGTTTGAGCACATTATGGAATTATATATACGAGCACACAACATACAGAATCCATATTTGGGTCATGTCTTTTGGGTATGATCTCAATTGAATTCTTTATTTTACTCAACACTTTACGTGTACTATATGTCTCAACACTGCACGATGACGTATACTGTATGTCTCAACACTGCACGATGACGTATTCTATATGTCTCAACACTTCACGATGACGTATACTATATGTCTCGACACTGCACGATGACGTATACTATATGTCTCGACACTGCACGATGACGTATACTATATGTCTCAACACTGCACGATGACGTATACTATATGTCTCAACACTGCACGATGACGTATACTATATGTCTCAACACTGCACGATGACGTATACTATATGTCTCAACACTGCACGATGACGTATACTATATGTCTCAACACTGCACGATGACGTATACTGTATGTCTCAACACTGCACGATGACGTATACTATATGTCTCAACACTGCACGATGACGTATACTATATGTCTCAACACTGCACGATGACGTATACTATATGTCTCAACACTGCACGATGACGTATACTGTATGTCTCAACACTGCACGATGACGTGTACTATATGTCTCAACACTGCACGATGACGTATACTATATGTCTCAACACTGCACGATGACGTATACTATATGTCTCAACACTTCACGATGACGTATACTATATGTCTCGACACTGCACGATGACGTATACTATATGTCTCGACACTGCACGATGACGTATACTATATGTCTCAACACTGCACGATGACGTATACTATATGTCTCAACACTGCACGATGACGTATTCTATATGTCTCAACTCTGCACGATGACGTATACTATATGTCTCAACACTGCACGATGACGTATACTGTATGTCTCAACACTGCACGATGACGTATAATATATGTCTCAACACTGCACGATGACGTATACTATATGTCTCGACACTGCACGATGACGTATACTATTTGTCTCAACACTGCACGATGACGTATTCTATATGTCTCAACACTGCACGATGACGTATACTATATGTCTCGACACTGCACGATGACGTATACTATATGTCTCAACACTGCACGATGACGTATACTATATGTCTCAACACTGCACGATGACGTATTCTATATGTCTCAACTCTGCACGATGACGTATACTATATGTCTCAACACTGCACGATGACGTATACTGTATGTCTCAACACTGCACGATGACGTATAATATATGTCTCAACACTGCACGATGACGTATACTATATGTCTCGACACTGCACGATGACGTATACTATTTGTCTCAACACTGCACGATGACGTATTCTATATGTCTCAACACTGCACGATGACGTATTCTATATGTCTCAACACTGCACGATGACGTATTCTATATGTCTCAACACTGCACGATGACGTATACTATATGTCTCAACACTGCACGATGACGTATACTATATGTCTCAACACTGCACGATGACGTATACTATATGTCTCAACACTGCACGATGACGTATACTGTATGTCTCAACACTGCACGATGACGTATACTGTATGTCTCAACACTTCACGATGACGTATACTATTTGTCTCAACACTTCACGATGACGTATACTATATGTCTCGTCACTGCACGATGACGTATACTATATGTCTCAACACTGCACGATGACGTATTCTATATGTCTCAACACTGCACGATGACGTATACTATATGTCTCAACACTGCACGATGACGTATACTGTATGTCTCAACACTGCACGATGACGTATACTGTATGTCTCAACACTGCACGATGACGTATACTATATGTCTCAACACTGCACGATGACGTATACTATTTGTCTCAACACTTCACGATGACGTATACTATATGTCTCGTCACTGCACGATGACGTATACTATATGTCTCAACACTGCACGATGACGTATACTATATGTCTCAACACTGCACGATGACCTCATAGTATATGGTATTAATAAGTTGATTTCATGTTTTAGTTTGTTTTCTACAAAAATCAATGTGTCGGACTCTTGCGCAGTCTGTAAATAAATAAAAATGAGTGTTTTTGTTTACTGATTCCCAAATTGCCATACACTTCATTTCGGATTTGTTTAACCGTATTGCGTTATAGTACACTACAATATATGAAAGAAAACTTGTTTTTGTGGTGTTTTAGTCATTTTCAACAGATGTAAGTTATACATGACGGTCGATTTTTTGTGGTGGAGGCAGTCCACCCACTTTTCCTGGGTAGAACCAGTACTGTACACCTCCCGCCATCCTTAAGAATCGACACTTCCTCACAAGTCGAACTCCCAGTTGGATTCGAACCGGTGAGAGGCGAGAAGGATGATTTGTTTGTTTGTTTGTGTGGAGTTTTACGTCATTTTCAACACATGTAAGGTTATACATGACGGTTGATATTTTGAGGTGGAGGCAGCCACCCATTATTCCTGGGTAGTATCAGTACTGGACACCTTCCGCCGAGAAGGGTGAACGAGAAAACAAATAGAACATGCATGTTATATTTAAACTAAAAAACGTGAGATTTTTTCTAAATGTGGGGATTCTTATATCAGTATTTGAGTAATGATGAGTAAAGAATCTCTAAATAGCTCATTCTTAAACTGTGCATATTTGCTTGCCCTTTTTTCAAGGCAAGACTAGGGAAACGCTGTCTTCGAGATGGGAAAATGAAACTGTTTGGATAATGTTTATAAATAATTAAACATACATTCTCATCATAACTTAAAAGTATTGCAAGTCGTATAAAAAAGTAGGTTATATATAGTTATGAGAAACCATAAAATCATTACCAGCAATACATTAAAAAGAAAAATGCCAAGTCCCAATGCTATTAAATTAATTTAAAACAGCAACGTTTCGCGTGTCGTGTATTGCTCTGAAGGTTATGCATTATATATTTCTAAATAAAGTGTCAGCCATCTATAGTAACGCAGTTCGTGATATATCGGCTGTGCATTGCAAAACATTATGTCATCTACGAATTGTAGCTTTATGACGGACTTAACCACAGGTGGCTTATCAGTGTTGGGAACTAAACAAAAAAAAATACAACAAAAAAAAACAAAAAAAAACAACAACATATTATTTGTTGAAAACAAGCATATTTTGTTTTCTTAAAAAAATGTCCCAGCGTACTGTAGTTAGATACAGTACTATTCTTTTTTTTTTTCTTTTTTTTTGTTTAAGTTCCCAACACTGATTCAGCTACCTGTGGACTTAACGCATATGCTATGTAGCTGCATTTCGTAAAGTCAGCTGTTATATTTGGAATCAGCATCAGTGTCATACTTTATATACGTATATTTTACCCATTTATTTAACGTATTTACTGTTTAACTCGCACATGGATCCTTTCTGTTCACCGTGTTCCTACCTACTCATCAGACTAATGTCGCACATATTCGGACATGTCGAGTTTTCCTCATCTCGTACATCCGTAGTCATACAGAGACTGTGTCCACAATGGCATTTAGGCATACAGCTAAACAATCTTTATTATTGAGAAATCTGAAATATTGACCATCTTACGAAATCTAATCCTCATATTCACCATGTTATGATTTCTCATCCTCATATTGGCCATCCATGTTATGAATTATCATCCTCTTTTGCGCCATGTTATGAATTCTCATCCTCATATACGCCATGTTATGAATTCTCATCCTCATAATGGCCATGTTGTGATTTATCATCCTCATATATGCCATGATATGAATTCTCATCCTCATATTGGCCATGTGATTTCTCATCCTCATATTGGCCATGTGATTTCTCATCCTCATATTGGCCATGTGATTTCTCATCCTCATAATGGCCATGTTGTGATTTATCATCCTCATAATGGCCATGTTATCAACTCTCACCTCATAATACTGCTTTTATTGTATGGTTAAAAAATACAAATGTAATTAATTAAATGATGTCGAACTTAACCAGTTATCAGTCCTCGGGCTGTAATATTGACCCCATGTATTCGGCCTCGGTCCTAAATGACACAGCTTGGATAAATCACTGGTCCAATATAAAATCACTTGATGAATAACATATAGTACGGTGACCTCATACAAATGTATTGAAATATCAATTTGTCCGACTCTAACTTCCAAAATGCCATACATTCATCTCGCATTTCTTTAACCGTATTGCGTTGTAGAAATATTACAGGTCCTATAGGAACATAATGTATATATAGTTATGAGAAACCATAAATCAATTACCAGCAATACTTTCAAAAGAAAAATGCCACGCCCCACTGCTATTAAATGTATTTAAAACAGCAACGTTTCGCGAGTCGCGTATTGCTATGAAGGCTATACGTTATATTTTCTAAATACAGTGTCAGCCATCTATAGTAACACAGTTTGTGATTTATGCTTTAGGTATTAGGTCATCTACGAGATGTAGCTTTATAACGGTCTTAACGCATATTTTATGTAGCTGCATTTCGTTATAACAAATGTCGAATTTGGTGTCCGCATCAGTGACAGATTTATCGTATATTTTACCGATTTATTTAACGCATTTACTGTTTAACCCGCGCATGGGTCCTTCTTGTTCACCGTGTTCCTACCTACGCATCAGACTATATCACACATACTGGTATTCGGCAGTTTCGAGCTTTCCTGATCTCATACATCCCTAGTTATAGAGACTGTGTTCACAAGTCAGTTTTAAAGGGAATGTAGGCATACAGATAAACAATCTTTATTATTGAGAAATCTGAAAAACTTTGGAAAAAGGTGAAGTAATTATTAAAATCGGACGATAAATAAAGAAGATATGACCATTTGAACGTTGTTCTAAAACGGACGCGGGAGGTGCCATTTTAAAAGCTATGACGGCATAGTTTTAAGTTACCATATATGGCATATTGACAAATATCATTAATTTTAAAGCAAAGAAAATCTCTGTAAATGAATGCAAACTCCTTTACTGGCCATATGATGCATTATAACACTTTAGTGTACTTATTTTTCATACAGTTGCTGGTATATTCCTATAAATCGGTTAATTTTTATATTTATAAATATGCCATATATGGTAATTTACAACTATGGTGTCATCGTTCTCAAAATGGCGGCTGCCATATCCGTTTTAGTTTAGATCATTTGCGACGCTTGCTTGTTTTCAAGACAAACGTCTAGAACAGTCCTCCTGAACAAAGTTTGTTTTTTGCCGATACACTGATAAGGTTTCTGATTGGCTGAGACAGGAACAACTGCTATCCAAGATATACAGAAAGACAATACATTTATATATAAACAAAGAGGGAAACTTCATCATTATATCGACGAACTAAATGCGGCTGGTCAGAAATGCTTTAATAAAAAATAATAATTACAGTCACGTGGTTCCAGTTTCAAATGTTTCTGCACAACTGGTCAAGACGTTTGTATTTACAATCAAGCGTCGAAGATGATCAAGACTATATCCGTTTCCACAGAACCTTCAAATTATCATATCTTCTTTGTTTATAATACGATTTTGATAATTCTTTCACCCTTGTTCATGTTGTTAGAACTCTAAATAATAAAGATTGTTTGACTGTATGCCTACAGTCCATTTAAGTTACTTTACTTTACTTCTCTAGAAAATCGTCCAGTGCAAAGGTACACGTTAACTATAATTCAAAGGTACGTACACGTTAACTATAATGCAAAGGTAAGTACACGTTAACTGTAATGCAAAGGTAAGTACACGTTAACTATAATGCAAAGGTACGTGTACAGGTTAACTATACTGCAAAGGTAAGTACATGTTAACTGTAATGCAAAGGTACGTACACGTTAACTATAATACAAAGGTATGTACACGTTAACTATAATGCAAAGGTAAGTACACGTTAACTGTAATGCAAAGGTAAGTACACGTTAACTGTAATGCAAAGGTACGTACACGTTAACTATATAATTGTTAGCGCGCTGTAAAAGGTCAATGGAAATATCGTTAAAAAACTTATCAAATATCCGCGCTTCGTTAATGAATTACTGTCTAACCGTAAACGCTGTTCCTTTGTTTTATTTAATTATTGTACAATTTGTCTAAGGCCTTGCGAGATTAAGAAGTATAACTCAATGATTAATTAAGTGGCTGCCAGAGATTGTGAATGCAGTGCTTGGAATGGATTGGTATTTCTGATGCTTCTAGGTCGTCTGCGTCTTGTTAGGTAAAGGACAATATGATATTGCGAAGAAGGTTCCTTGGTAGTATATGAAAGAATATTGCATGTCTATGTTCATAAAGCATTCTATATAGATCAGAAACATTATATCAATTTGAGGTCTGATACTGGTCGGGGGTTGGTGTATTGTTTGCTTTGAAAATAGGTATGCAATGTTCTATATTCATGGTTTAAATTTGCAGTAAATGTGATATATATGATAGTTTTAAACTAATTATGTAATATAATATAAGCAGTACGTGAGGTTTTATTGAAATCCAGTGACACCTGGGTTACTGTACCCCTGCGAAATGGACCTCGGTCAACCATGCTTTAACCATGGTCGACCATTGTTAACCATGGTCTGTATACCTTCGTTTAACCATGGTTGACCATGGTTTGCCATTTCAAACCATTGTCGACCACGCTCATACCAGGATTAAACCATGGTTAAGAAAGGAATTGAATTGGGTTTTAAGGCGCACCAACACATGAAAGGTTATTATGTCGCCTTACAGGAATGAACGAGCCAGGTTCATCCTCCATGTACATCGAGATAAAATATCGAGAATGGGCCTAGGACCTTTTCACCCTGAACTGCAGAGTTGCTGCAAATTCTATTGTAGACACTCCATTGGAGCCACGTTTATTGTTTTTCTGCCACTGCTCTTAGTGATGTGAGCGAGATGGCACGTGAAATAATGCAGGGATCATGATGAAAACCTTTAATAAGCATGAACAAAAAATGACAAAATGAATATGAATGTGGGTGAGGGTTGGGGGCGGGGTGGGGTCACCATGGTTATAAACCATGGTCGACCAGGGTATACTAAGCAAAACAAAAAGATTGCTGACAATGTTGACCATGTTCAAAAAAGGTGATCATGCATGCGGTTATTAATATAAGAATTGGGTAAAATAAAAATGAGTTTCAGTGAAATTTTGGTGAAATTACATCAGAATTAGTCAAAAAAACAGCGAAATCTCAGTGAAATTTCACCAAATTGTCAGTGACCTTTCAATAATAAAATTAGACAATACAACAGTTCAAGAACAATTCACAAATTTATAACCTACAGTCTACATCACTTAGAAGACCTACATGATCATACTTAGTGAAATGTTACATATGATACTGAAATCAAATAATATCTGCAGTGTTGAAAACCATTTTTCTATCAACAAAGAAAACCAAGGTCAAATCCGCGAAAACATATGACAATAGGGATTTGTTTTTAAAATACAGTATTCACTGTCTACATTTACAAATTTCCTCTTTCAAATACAACTATTATACGTATAAGATGTTTTGATACAATAAGTAATGTATGTATAGTCACAAAACACTTACTTTTAATCATTAAATGGTGCAAGGAAAATCTACACTTCAAAAGAGTGTTGCATTTTATTTACACTCTTTGTCAAATCACACTCAGGTGTCATAGTAAAATAATCCATTTTTCTTTCCAAACTCCTAAACCAATCAATTCATTTTCATAAAGCTTTCTAAACATATCAAGGTTACGATCCTGTTGTGTCTTTTGATATAAACAAAACAAATTGCGAATTGGAAAAATCTTTAAAATTTAGTTTTTTTTCCAAGCTTTAATTATCTATATCATTCCCCCCGGGATCCCAGCTGCATTTTCAGTAGGATGAGTTATATGAAGTACTATGTGTCAGCATCTATCTATCTGTCTGTCTGTGTGCCTGTCTAAATGAACAAATGTGTAGAGACACTGACATTTGGTGTTTTTACTGAGATTTGTCAATATTTTCTGATTTTACTAAAATTTCAATGAATTTCGGTGAAATTTCACTGCATTTTTCACGGGGGAAGAGAACTTAGTCTTTATTAGTTTCTCAAACATGGATATGAGAACCACCATCTTGAGAACTACGACGTCATGTTTCTTAATTACCATATATGGCATGTTGCTAAATATCATTTAAAGCAAAGACGATCATTGCAAATTAATGCAAGATCCCTTTTAACGCATTATTACATTCAAGAATACATATTTTTCATACAGTTTCTGTTTCTTTTTCTCTATAAATCAATACATTATCATATTTTATAAATATTCCATATATGGTTATTTAGAACTATGATATAATAGCTCTCAAAATGGCGGCTTCCATACCCGTTTCAACAAAACCTTCAAATGATCATATCTTCTTTGTTTATCATCGGATTTTGATAATTATTTTAAATCTTTTCCAACATCTTCAGAACTCTTTATAATAAAGAGAATGTTTGGCTGTAGTGCTACATTCCCTTTATGTACTCAAGTATGCATTGCAACATAGTTGTTAAAAGTACACATATTTTAGCTGTTAACAATTACGTTTTATTATTTAACACATGACATCCATTGCTCCAGGAGAGCCCCTCAGGCCCTCTTTGGCATTTTATTTCCAATTATAGTTTCTAGTCATTAATTATTTCTAGTCTCTATGTTTTATCCAGTTCTACATTGTTTAGTTCTTGCTACTGTTTAGTTCTTCACTGCCAACACGGTTGCCTTTTGTCATAAACATGGCTCTTACGTAAATAGCATGTCTGCACCAAAATATTGCTTCACCTCTGCAGGTATGATTTTTATGTCCCACGCCATTTTTGTGTAGGTGCACTAAAACCAAAAAGTTCCATTCATTTCTGTTTGGTGCCATATAACCTTTCTTGTGTCCAACCAACTTTCTTTCAAAATAACTTATTATCCATTCCGTACCTATTTGCAAATGTTATTACATTCCATAATGCCTTTTGTCCCATGTTACTTTTTACAGCTATGCTCTTGCCAGTAGCAATTTCTAATAGTGTTGCATTTATTTACTTCCCTTGTTATGTTTTACATTTATTGTCCCAATAACTTTCATAAACGGTTCTTATTTATTCCTTTCATTTCTTCCTTTGTCCCCTCACTTTGACCTTATAAACTTAAAATATGACTTACAATGACAATTCGAGCTATCTTTTTTATACGTATCATGGAATGGGGTTGTCCGTTTGTCTGTCCGCCCGTAAACAATTGCGCAATCCAGACAACCATAACACCCATACTCATGAGCTTCATAGGTCCATTGCCCTAGGTGGCAGGAGGATTACTTTTGTTTTTGGAGTAGGTCAGGAATGAAGGTCACCAGGAACTTATATGGAAATTCCCATTCCAGATGAACTTTGAAATCATAACCCCTACACTCATGAAATTATATTAATACATTGCCCTAGGTGACAAGAGGAACTCGTTGATTTTAGAATCAGTAGGTCATGGTGAAATTATATAAAAATAAACATTCTGGACAGTAACTTCGAAACCATAATAGTATTATAGCCACACTTATAAAACTTCATATATACATTGCTCTACGAGAGAGAACTAACGCTATTGTTTTGGGGTCAGTAGGTCAAAGGTTAAGATCACCATCATCGTATATGAAACACATTTTGCTCAAAAGTTTCATAACATTCGCACTCATAGACATTCATAATGCACTGCCCTTGTTGAAAGAAAGAACATTAATGTTTTTGGGTCATAAGGACAAAGGTGAAGGTCACCAATCTAATACCAACCAACATGAGTTTTTTTTGTTGAATATCAATATTGATCTCATACCTAGGAAATGTTTATAACATAATAAATAACCCGAGAGATCGTTGGTTCAATCCCCGGCCAGATCATACCAAAGACTTCATAACAATGGTGCCAGTTGTCACCTTGCTTGGCATTCAGCATAAAGGGTAGTTCTAGTACTAGTCGGCCCATTCAGCATAAAGGGTAGTTCTAGTACTAGTCGGCCCGGTGTCAGTATAATATGACTGGGTGGGGTAACATGGTATGTGTGTCTACGGAGTACTACTATAACTTTGAGCATTGAGCTGACTGCACTACAAGTAGACACCGTCGTGATATGACTGACAGATCTTTAAAAGCGACGTTAAACCTCATATATACAATATCCTAAGGTTGTGTATATATCTACTGTGGTACAATTTACTTTTGGATAGAGAGCACACTGTACTTGAACATCACGTCTTCAAAACTGATCCACATGTTTGTCAAATGGGCATTACATACCCATTTGACACCCAACCTTGTTATTGACATATTTGTTGTTTTTTTGTTTTATGAACCTGCATGTATATTGTATCTTGGCATGGCGAGTTTAACCGCAGTCCTAAAATTATAATAATCAATTTACTATATATCCTATATATATATTATACATTTACAATTTACTATGTATCCCATTTCACGGCGTCCATTTAGTCGATCTGCGTACCTTGCCTATTTAATCATTAATGATATAAAAAAAAACAATAGTTCAGTGCAAATTGAGATTGCATATTACTAACTAGCAAGTATATTATGCTTATTCTAATTTTAAAATATGGTAGAATATTAAGGAAGAAAAATTGAAAAATCTTAAAATTTATATGACATAAGTAAGGTTTCAAGTCAAAATGATACATGGTTATTAAATCGAGGTGCTGATTCCTTGTGCCAGTGAGGCATTCTCCTCCTCGTACATTGACGGAGGGATTTTCAACCTTGTGATAGCACACACACGTTTAATGTGTGTTCAGTTCACACTATAATGTGCTGTATTATGAAGGTTTCGTCATATGGTTCTTATACAAATTTAATGATGTTTAAAGCTCGAATATCTGTAACTTACGGTGTCCTGTTAGGGCCATCTTACTATCGCATCTTACCATCGAATCTTACCATCGCATCCTACCATCGACTATCCCATCTTACCATCGACCATCTGGTCGATGGTAAGATGGGATAGTCGATGGTAGGATGCGATGGTAAGATTCGATGGCAAATCGAATCTTACCATCGCATCCTACCATCGACTATCCCATCTTACCATCGACCATCTGGTCGATGGTAAGATGGGATAGTCGATGGTAGGATGCGATGGTAAGATTCGATGGCAAGATGCGATGGTCGATGGTAAGATGCGATGGTCATCTTACCACTGATCATCGCATCTTATCATCGACCATCGCATCTTACCATGTAGTAACGGAAGCTTGTGTTTTCGTTTCAGAAATAACACATTATTCTTAATTACCTTGTGATCACCGACGAAGTTAATTGTACATGGCAGAATAGCAGTGGTTGTCGACGTCGCCGTCACGTTCACAACAGGTACATCAAAATTTGGATCCTGACCGTCTGCCTCAGCTGCAAAATAACGGAGAGAAAATAAAATCAACTACCTTATCGTTCTAAGATTTAACACTAATGTGCTGTTAAAAGTCATGGTCGTTGAATGGTGTTTTACCTCATTTTTAGCACATTTTAGACTTTATATGACAATCGATTTTTTTGTGGTAGAGGCAGACCACTCACTTTCTTTTCTGGATAGAAACAGTACTGTATATCTCCCGAATCTGTAAGAATTGACACTTTCTCACTTACCAGTCAAGGTACCAGTGGGATTCGAGCCTGCAGCGGTGAGATTTATTTTTTAAATAAATATGTGTTCTGTTTATACACCATCTTCATTGAACTGATTAAAACTATGTTAAAGACTAAGTAAGTTTGTATTTATATAGTGGACCTTTAACAAAATAATCAGGGGCCTGGGAATCTTTATGTGAGGAAGCTATCCAGCTGGCTTGCGGAACGTCGGTGGTTCTACCCAGGTGCCCGCCCGTGCACGAAAATTGCCCGGCGGGGCACCTGGGGTCTTCCTCCACCAGTGGAAGCTGGAAAGTCGCCATATGAACTTAGCTGTTGGTGCGACTATAAAATCCAATTCAATTCAATTTAACAAAATAAAATCAAACATTCGTTCCCTGCGGTCGCTTCATTTGGGTGTCATTTTTTTTAAAGTTCACTTAATAAACTCTAATACTAACTAAAGTATAGTTTTATTTCAAGATATTTAGGATGAGGTTAGTTAGACCTTTGTCTAGGAAAACGACACACAATCTACAGATGTGTTAATATATTATTGTTGCAGAAATAAATGTAAAAACTATTTGCCATGAGCTATTCTTATACGTGTTGTTAATGATTGCGCATATGCAGGTTATGTAGAAAAACTGACGGGACCCTGCGAGTTTTAAACAAATCAAGATTGCAAAGTGCCCCTTTAAATCGATTTAAAATTGGATATCTAAACAATTAACCAAAAGCGATTATCCTAGATTATCCTATATTATCTCCGATGTTTAACATAGCCGTGGATATGCATATTATCCATAATTTCGAAACCTGAATCATGACACCATATAAGTTAAAGATCAACAAATTTTAAAAGTTATTACCCGGAATACTAAAAATGAACCCGAGATCAAAGGTATCTTTAAATAATGTCAAATGGATTCATGTTTGGACAAATATTTATCATTCATTATGCCATAGGAAGGTCAAACAAAATCAGTAGAAAATATTAACTAATGTTACATACTATTATTTCACTGAACACATGTTAAACAGAACAAAACAGAACATATATTTTATTTAACGTGTACATAGTTAGTACGTATATTGTCATATATACCAATATACATATATTTTAATGCACAATAAGTCATTGACAAGTGATTTTAGACCAAAGTACAGTTTCTATATTAACATCAAATAACTAATACATGAGGATGAAAATACAAAAGATATAAACGATGTTTAATTATTCAAAATAAACTTCCTTACAGCTAAAGTCGTACTTATATATTTTGCTAACTTGACAACAGTAGTCTTATCCTGTGTCTGTAGTAATTGTAAGAGTTTAAGCATACTAGGTCTGTTATAATAATATTTTTTACATTTTCGGATTCTTGTGCAACAAGGACAAATCAAAAATAAAATGGTATTCATCTTCCAAGTCAATACTATGACAGCACTGACAATATCTTTCATTTGTAGGTATTCTATTACGAGAGTGTCTACCAGTCCGTATTCTTAAAATATGGTCTGAGATTACATAAAAAATAGCAAGCTTTGGTTCATAATTAAAACTCAGTTTAGAATTATTATATAATTCAAGAACACTAATTGATTCCTTATCTACAAACTTTTAAACACCAAACGTATAACAGTATATGCAAGAACGAAAGGGAGACATAATTTTACTTATTCGTCAATCTCCCCTAAATAAAATCATTGCAAGACAATCAACTATTCTCTAAATTAGTTTTAGACAATTATATAGGTTACGTCGTCTACCTCTGCTAACATATATTGATAGAAAATCAATCACAATAAATCGGCAGCATCTGAAAATACATATTGCATGGCAATTGAAACACCAAACGTATAACAGTATATGCAAGAACGAAAGGGAGACATTATTTTACTTACTCGTCAATCTCCCCTGAATAAAATCATTGAAAGACAATCAACTATTCTCTAAATTAGTTTTAGTCAATTAAATAGGTTACGTCGTCTACATCTGCTAACATATATTGATAGACAATCAATCACAATAAATCGGCAGCATCTGCTATTACATATTGCAAGACAATTTAATACTAGTCTAGTAGTATCCGAAAGCCGTAACGCACTGGCCTAAGTAGATATAAAAATCGAAGAGTAAAAGTAGCATTCAAGGAAGACAGTCAACCACAAACACACACAGAAACAAACAACAACTACAAATATGAATACAAGACAAGATATAACATCACAACCACAAAGGGTTGACAATAGGGCTACCGCATTGGAACGGTCAGTGGAAAAATAGGGCCGCTGGGGCTTTAACCCAGGTTGTAGTGTGACCAAACCTCACTCTTACACTATTGTCACCCCAATAAACGTGACAGTGTAAATCAAGATATCCCCGGCAAGTTATAATCCCTAACAAACAAGGCAACATTAATAGGCAGCATAAGTAAAACACATAAAAACACATAAATACGTGACCCCATACGTAACTTGACCTTCAACCTATGTCAGGCAAGAGTATTTCCTGATTATCCGCGTTTTACAAATGTACTAAAAATGCAGGTATATCAACAATATCATCGAGCATAAAAGGGCAATGGAATATAAGATTGAAGAAGCTCAGCAATGAAAATTACATTCCACAGTATAACTGCTTAATCCGAACATCGATAGAGCACAAATTGAATTTTACGGCGCACCAAGACATGAATGGTTATATGGCGCCTAACAGGAATGAACATGCCAGGCTCATCATTTACATAAGGAATGGCCCTAGGACCGTCTAACCTGCAGAAATATAGAGTTGCTGCACATTTACAATAGACACTCTATTTACGATGGAGCCACGTTTCCAAGTTAGCTACGCGGTGTCATGATGAAGACCTTGAATGAGCATAATAAAAAATGAACATGAAGTGTTTGTGTGGTGGGTGGGGGGTCCTACCCTTCCGCCTTTAGCGGGATTTGCAGTGGTTGTATTCTACCCCGGCAACTACACGGGGAGAGATAACAACAGCTATAACTCTGATTGGAATCCAGATCCCCACCGAATTTCCATTAAAGACGAAGGGATGATAATGTGATTGTAGACGACAAAGAAGAGCATGTTTACGTAAACATAAATGAACATTTATTTCTCTGTATTCAAATGTCATCGTACTTGATGAACAGTGGCACGTTCTTTGAAAAAAAAATGCATTCATTACAATACTTTAAGTCGAACTTATAGTGCGTAAAGTGAGGACGGGCAAACTTATCTGGTGCTACATCAGAGGCTTCGATGCAAGATTTGAGCTATCTCTATATCCTGCGAAGCCCTTGTTTCGAGTATTATGTGCAGCTGCGCGTCTGTGCAATGCGAGTGAAAGTCAAGTATGACAGTAAGACACAAAATGATGATGAGTGAGAGGTAAAAGATAAAGGTGATAGATAGGTGACATGTTTGGAAAAAGGATAAAAGTAGCGTTCCTTATTAGTCTAAGGGGAGTTACGGTTGCTTTGGCGTACCCCTTGCTAGAAGCGGAGCAATTCAGAGAGCATGATTACATCAGTGCGTAGTATTTTCCAGAGAAAACTTGTCATAGGAAAGATGGAATATTGATTAAAGTTGTTGTATGCAAATGTCGGTATGGGAGAGGATGCATGCGGCGAGTCGTTCTCGTGAGATGGTCATTAGATGGGGCCTTTGCATCGCAACTAAACCATTGATAATTTTGCAAAACAGTATTGGACGTTCATCTGGACGTCTGTTTTCGAGAGTTCGCCAACCTAAATTAGTTCGCATTTTTGTAGCGTTGTCATTCGTAGAGTAGTTATTGTAAACCCGTCGTGCGGCTCTACGTTGAACCATATCCATGTGTATATCAGTAGCGTAGTTGCCTATTAGACCAAAAGGCCCGGGCCTGCACATAAATTCCACATGGTTGAAAAATATAACAATGAAATAATAGTGTATGAATTTGCTCAATTTTGAAGTGTGATTTAGCTTCAGTTTATATCTAAATATACGCCAAAACGCACCAGAGACGTCATAACGCAACAGAGACGTCGTCCGTTTTCACAATTTTCCCGGGAAGCATGCCAGAACACCATTAGAAATAGTCGGGCCTGCACATCCAAAAAGATCTAGCTAGACTCTTGTAAAATGTATTGGGTGAAAGGATTCCACACAGGCATACAACCGTTTAGGCCTTAACATGGTGTGTATGTTTGTGCGCTGATGGGTTCGGAGCTGTAGATGAGCTGAGTATTTGCGTATTTTACCCAAACCTGTTATTGTGAGCATCATTACTCATCAACGCACGACAAATTCTCTAAACTGTTAACAATTTTTAATATATTTACATAAAGAAAAACATTCTAAGAATGGGTATAATATTAAAAACCAAGTCCATGCAGTATTTCGTTTTACTTAACACCCATTTAATCAGAATGTTGTTTATTTCTTTTAAAATGTATTACTAGTAAAACGGATTCACATCCATTTTGGAAGCATATATTTAAATAAAAAATAAGAATTCTATTTTCTTCTTTATTATACATACATTTGTTAAATATATTACTGGTGCAAAAATAAATGTAAAAATTATTTGCCATGAGCTATTCTTATATGTGTTGTTAATGATGTAGAAAAACTAACGGGACTTTTTTTTAAACAAATCAAGATTGCAATGTGTCCCTTTAAATTCATGTAAAACTGAATAATTAACCAAAAGTGATTGTCCTATAGGCTAGATTCTATAGCCGTGGATATGCATATTAACCAGAATTTCGCAATCTAAATCATGCCACCAGATACATTAAAAGGTCAACCAATTTTAAAAGTTATTACCCCGAATGCTGAAACTGAACCGAGATCAAAGGTAGCTTTTAATAATGTCAAATGGACTCAAGTATGGATATATATTTAGCATTCATTATGTCATAGAAAGGCCAAACAATACCAGTAGAATGTATTAACTAATGTGACATAATATTATTTCACTGAACACATGTTAAACAGAACAAAACAGAACAAACATGTCATACTGATAGTACGTACAGTGTCATATATACAGTAAGGGCCATGGGCTTGCCCCAGATATATTTTTATGAATCCAACATGTATCAAATGGACTGACTATTAGATGAATGCTAATGGGTATGAAGTGACCAAATATAACCTTTTGTTGAGTCGTTCGTTCGGGTTGTTTAGCACACAATGTTTATACACATTTCGAGGTAATTATCACAGCAAGTGTATGTTATTTATTGTAGTCATCATTCAAATCAATTCTCCTATCATTCATTTATCATCAGATAATATCCATAATCACTGCTATTCTGTATTTACTTAACAATTGTTAATTATTTGCACTGCACATTCCTGACAAAAGCTTCATGGATGTCGCCATTTTGTACTTGTCCTGTCATTTCAATTCAATGCATTAAAACGTCTGCCTGAACAATGATACGCTAATTTAATGCTATTTAATCTTCTCCAAATAAATGCTTAGTATTTCAGTGTAAATTAATTGTTCTTGTTCATTTTATATGTGTTAAATGATATAGCGTTCAGGGACTATTTCTTGTGTAACAAAATGGCGCAGTTAAATCACTATCCTGACATCATGTATCAAGTTGAATGCTGTATTATTACTGACATTTGCAAATAGTCCATGTTATGGACATATTTAGACGTAGAATTTAATTAGTGTGTATCTGTTTAAGTTATTTTGCTTATATGTATTATAAATGTGATTTTGATGTGTCAGGACCGCATTGCATCCTTACAAAATATTTCAGATAAATGTCTTTTCATTGGTTGATGGTAATCCTGACGAGCAGTGATTGGTTGAATATCCTGTCGTCAGAATCAACCACTATAAATACTGAGCTGACAAGGTGAATGGCAGCAGTTGCACTTGCGGCAAAATTCAAAACGAACTTCTGTCAAATTGATCAAAACTTTCAAAAAGCCTTAAAGGTATTACATATTTAGATTTTTAGAACTTTTATTAAACATACAGCTTCTTAACCAATTAAATTATATGTAATAAACAGATTAAGCAGTTTATTAGATATTTAATTACAATAAAAGTGCAACTGTCTCATTGCCTGTCAATACCATCCTGACAGATAACATTTAAGGGATAAATCATGTAACTGTTTCTTTAAATAGACTAGAATGGGCTTAGTCGTCGAACAAATCGAAAACTAGCTAATACGTCAGTATATAGAACATTACGTTGTCGTTTCTTTTTAAAAAGTTCCAATTTAAATAAATCATTCAAAATTAACTCAGTAAACCACAGGGCTTACAATACCTATATACATACATGTTCGTGCATAATAAGTCATTGCAAAGTTATTTTAGACAAAAGTACATTTTCTATGAGAAATATTAACATCAAATAACTGATACACGAGGATAGAAATACAAAAGATCTAAACATTGTTTAATTAATCGAGATTGAATTCCTTACAGCTAAATCGGTTCTTATATATACTCAGTTGCAAAAGAAACTGGACACTTTGAAAATGTTACTTTACAACTATCCTCTTTGTCAAGCGACAATCCCTTACAGATTCGACCTATTGAAAAACAAATGACTACATGATGTTGGCAGTGGAATGATAAATACTTTGGTACCAAGCATGGCATATTCATTTTGGAATTTGTCAATTTAATTCCATAAAATCTTTATTCAATTAAATCTAAACAAAACTCAGTGTCCACTTTCTTTTGCAACTGTGTATATTTTGCTAACTTGATAACAGTATTAGTCTTATCCTGTGTCTGTAGTAATTGTAAGATATCAAGTATACTAGGTCTATTATAATAATGTATTTTAATAAAGATTCAGATTCAATATTCAAGAGTCTTTATTAAGTAACGTAAACATTACAATGTTTCTTGTTACGTGATACAATGAATAATATTATATACAACAGTCAGTCATGATAAGTATGTGCATATACATAAAGGCAATGAGCAAAACATGATGTATACGGAAAAGATATACAAACATATATTGAACGTGAGGTTGTACTAAGTACATTGACAAACATAGATCTAACAATTTTGCACAAATACTTAACAATACAATATTTTCGGATTCTGGTGCAACAAGGACAAATCAAAAGTAAAAAGGTATTCATCTTCCAAGTCAATACTATGACAGCACTGAAATTATCTTTCATTTCTAGGTATTCTATATCGAGAGTATCTACCAGTCCGTATTCTTAAAATATACTAGTTTATAGATACGGTCTGAGATTACAGGTAAAATAACAAGCTATGGTTCATAATTAAAACTCAAGTTACAATTATTATATAATTCAAGAGCACCACTTGATTCCGTATCTACAAACTGTTAAACACCATACATATGTATATAGAGGATCTGACACTCGTTGTCATTTCATACAAAATTTTATTAAACGAGTTCAGGAATTTGTTATTAAGCGAGCCTCTAATAACAAATTCCTGAACTCGTTTAATAAAATTTTGTATGAAATGACGAGTGTCAGATCCTTTTTATCACATGAATTTTGAAATTTTGAATTTTGAATTTTTGAAATTTTGAATTTTGAATTTTGAATTTTGAATTTTGAATTTTGAATATTCATGGAAATTGCATTTTTCATACTTATTTTTCACTGGTCAATATACAAAATCGCGTTTATCGGCCAAGTGTCAGCCATGCTTGTTTGTAAATACGCGGAGTGATATATAGGACGAGTGATTCGGTCGCCTTGTATTACACATGGTTAATATATGGATATATTATACGGAATAAAAGCAGTTCCATGTGATAAAACAGTATATGCAAGAAAGAAAGGGGGACATTATTTTACTTACTCGTCAATCTCCCCTGAATAAAATCATTGCAAGACAATCAACTATTTGCCAATGTAATTTCTCTAAATTAGTTTTAGACAATTAAATATGTTACGTCGTCTACCTCTGCTAACATATATTGATAGACAATCAATCACAATAAATCGGCAGCATCTGCTGTTACATATTGCAAGACAATTGAATACTAGTCTAGTAGTATCAGAATGCCGTATCAGAAAGTATCGACTTTTCCTGGGCAGAACCAGTACACCTCCCGCCGTAAAAGTCGACACAGAACCAGAATCAAACAACAACTACAAAGATGAATACAAGGCAAGATATGACATCACAAACACAAAATAGTTGACAATAGGGCTACCGCCTTGGAACGGTCAGTGGGAAAATAGGGCCGCTGTGGCTTTAAAACAGGTCGTAGGGTGACCAAACCTCACTCTTACCCTATTGTCACCCCTATAAACGGGACAGTGTAAATAAAGATATTCCCGCCAAGTTATAATTAATATGCAGTATAAGTAAAACACATAAATGATCATGTATATATAATATAAAAGTTGTCTTAAAGCGCATCCTTGAGATGATGCAAATATGCGCGTAGAATAATTATGCTCCAATTAAAACTGCGAGCGCAATAGGAGAAACACATAATAAATAGTTTGTGTAAATATGATATGTTTTAAAAAGAATGAAAAAACAAAAATGGTAACTACCCCTCTGCCTCTAGCGGAATTTGCAGTGGTTATATTCTACCCCGGCAACCACACCTGGGTATGCAAGAACGAAAGGGAGACATTATTTTACTTACTCGTCAATCTCCCCTGAATAAAATCATTGCAAGACAATCAACTGTTTGCCAATGTAATTTCTCTAAATTAGTTTTAGACAATTAAATATGTTACGTCGTCTACCTCTGCTAACATATATTGATAGACAATCAATCACAATAAATCGGCAGCATCTGCTGTTACATATTGCAAGACAATTGAATACTAGTCTAGTAGTCTCAGAAAGCCGTACGCCGCACCGGTTTAAGTAGATATAAACATCGAACAGGAAAAGTAGTATTCAAGGAAAACAGTCAAGCACAAACACACACAGAAACAATTTTTGTATGGTGTTTTATGTCATTTTCAACACATGTAAAGTTATATACGACGGTCGAGTTTTTGTGGTGGAGGCAGACTACCCACTTTTCCTGGGTAGAGCCAGTACTGTACAACTCCCGCCGTAAGAATCGACAAGAAAACAGAATCAAACAACAACTACAAAGATGAATACAAGGCAAGATATGACATCACAAACACAAAAGAGTTGACAATAGGGCTACCGCCTTGGAAAGGTTAGTGGCAAAATAGGGTCGCTGTGGCTTTAAACCAGGTTGTAGGGTGACCAAACCTCACTCTTACCCTATTGTCACCCCAATAAAAGGGACAGTGTAAATAAAGATATCCCCGCCAAGTTATAATTAATATGCAGTATAAGTAAAACACATAAATGATCATGTATATATAATATAAAAGTTGTCTTAAAGCGCATCCTTGAGATGATGCAAATATACGCGTAGAATATGCCCCAATTAAAACTGCGAACGCAATAGAAGAAACACATAATTAATAGTTTGTGTAAAAATGATATGTTTTAAAAAGAATATAAAAACAACAATGGTAACTACCCCTCTGCCTCTAGCGTGATTTGCAGTGGTTATATTCTACCCCGGCAACCACACCACTGTATGCAAGAACGAAAGGGAGACATTATTTTACTTACTCATCAATCTCCCCTGAATAAAATCATTGCAAGACAATCAACTATTTGCCAATGTAATTTCTCTAAATTAGTTTTAGATAATTAAATATGTTACGTCGTCTACCTCTGCTAACATATATTGATAGACTATCAATCACAATAAATCGGCAACATCTGCTGTTACATATTGTAAGACAATTGAATACTAGTTTGAAAAAGTAGTATCAGAAAGCCGTACGCCGCACCGGGCTAAGTAGTTGTAAAAATCGAACAGGAAAAGCAGCATTCAAGGAAGACAGTCAAGCACAAACACACACAGAAACAGCTACAAAGATGAATACAAGGCAAGATATGACATCACAAACACGAAATGATTGACAATAGGGCTACCACCTTCGAACGGTCAGTGGCAAAATAGGGCCGCTGGGGTTTTAAACCAGGTTGTAGGTGACCAAACCTCACTCTTACCCTATTGTCACCCTAATAAACGGGACAGTGTAAATCAAGATATCCCGCCAAGTTATAATCCCTAACAAACAAGGCAGCATTAATAGGCAGTATAAGTAAAACACATAAAAGAGATTGTATATATAATAGTATAAAAGTTAAAGAACCGCATCCTTGAGATGATAAATATAACGCTTATAATATGCTCCAATTAAAGCAGCGAGCGCAATAGGAGAAACACATAATAAATAGTTTGTGTAAAAATGTCATGTTTTAAAAAGAATATAAAAACAACAATGGTAATTGCATTAATAGCTACAGTCAATCCGATTCTGATTCTGTCGATATTTTCTAAATGCCCTCTTCATTCAACAGCAACTTCCGCACCCTGTTACGTGTTGAGGCGGGCATTAAACGCTAGAGTATGTGACCCTTATGCCCCGTTGCTGTAACTTGACCTTCAACCTATGTCAGGAAAGAGCATTTCCTGATTATCCGCGTCTTACAAATGTACTAAAAAATGCACTTGTATCAACAATATCATCCAACATCTCAACAATTGCATGACGTCATTGTTAATAAATGAACAAACGGTTAATGATGACGTCAACGACTAAAAGGACAATGGTATGTAAGATTGAAGGAGTTCAGCAATGAAAATTACATCCCACAGTATAACTGTTTAATCAGAACATCGATAGAGCCCCAGTTCCGATAAAAGCGGCTATAACTCGGACCCCACCGAATTTCCATTAAAGACGAAGGGATGATAAATTAAATGTGTTTGTAGACGACAAGTAAGAACATGTTTACGTAAACATAAATGAACATTTATTTCCCTGTATTCAACTTTCATCGTACTTGATGAACAGTGGCACGTTGTTTGAAAAAAAGGCATGCATTACAATACTTTAAATCCAACTTATATTGCGTAAAGTGAGAAAGTCAAACTTATCTGGTGTAGCACCAGATAAGTTTAGCTTCGGTGCATGATTTGAGCTATACCTATATCCTGCGAAACCCTCTTTCGAGAATTATGTGCAGCTGGGCGTCTGTGCAAAGCGAGTGAAATGAAGTATGACAGTAAGACAAAACAAGATGATAAGACAGAGGTAAAAGATAAAGGTGATAGATAGGTGACATGTTTGGAAAGAGGATGAAAGTAGCGTTCCTTATAAGTCTGAGGTGAGTTATGGTTGACAGGGCGTACCCCTTGCTAGAAGCGGAGCAATTTAGAGAGCATGACTACATCATTGCGTATTTTTTTCCACAGGACACTTGTCATAGGAAAGATGGAATATTGATTAAAGTTGTTGTATACAAATGTAGGTATGAGAGAGGATGCATGCGACGAGTCGTTCTCGTGTGATGGTCAATAGATGGGGCCATTTGCATCGGAACTAAACCACTGACAGTCTTGCAAAACAGTATAGGACGTGCATCTGGACGTCTGTTTTTGAGAGATCGCCTACCTAAATTAGTTCGCATTTTTGTAGCGTTGTCATTCCTAGAGTAGTTATTGTTAACCCGTCGTGCAGCTTTGCGTTGAACCATGTCTAGTGTGTGTATATTAGTAGCGTAGCTGCCTATTAGGCCAAAAGACCCGGGCCTGCACATACTTTTCACATGGATGAAAAATATAACAATGAAATAATAATGTATGAATTTGTTAAATTTTAAAGTGTAATTTTGCTTTAATTTATATCTAAATATACGCCAAAACGCACCAGAGACGTCAAAACGCAACAGAGAAGTCCTGAGGATTCACAGTTTTTAGGGGAAGCATTCCCGGACACCACTAGAAATAGTCGAGCCTGCACATCGAAAAAGGTCTAGCTACGCCCTTGTATAATGTGCTGGATGAAAGGATTCCACACAGGCATACAAACGTTTGGGCCTTATCATGGTTTGTATGCTTGTGCACAGATGAGTTCAGAGCTGTAGATGAGCTGAGTATTTGAGTATTTTACTCAAACCTTTTATAGTGAACATCATTACTCATCAACGCACGACAAATACTTTTTAACAGTTTATAATATTTTTACATAACGAAAATCATTCTAAGAATGGGTATAATATTAGAAACCAAGTACCTGCCGTGTTTCGTTTTACTTAACACCCATTTAATCAGAATGTTGTTTTTTCTTTTAAAATGTATTACTATTAAAACGGATTCACATCCATTTTGGAAGCATTAATTATTGAAAAATATTTTACTCTGAACGTGTGTCTTGTTACTCATTCATTTTGAATCTGATGAGTAAATACTCATTGCAGTCAGCAATTTCCTCGCATCCCTGATAAGGCTATCCATGTTTTACATGGGGGATGGAAAGTCTTATCTTTATGGGTAAAGATAAATGTCACGCGCGTATCAACATCCAGTATGCAGGAAAACATGCAAAACGTTAATAGCTGGCGGCGTCAACTCCTTTACAGTGTTTTATTTTTGAATCTGTTTCATTATATGTTTCTATTATTCATTCTTATCAAACATTTTACATTGGCTCGTATATGACGCAGGCTTAACATTAAGTGCGTATTGTAATAGTAGATTAGAAGGTCCGTCTGCTTTTTGTATGAATCAACCGTTCTTAATCAATCCTACGACCGGAAGGTCATCCTACGACCGGAAGTACATAGTGCAGTTGTAACAAGCTATGACAATGCTTTGTAACTCCTGTAATGAAACAGCTCTTCATTTGCTTTTATTTCAAGAGTATGACTACGTGATGTATCTATTTCAACTCGGTTTCAGTGTTTTATCTGAACTAGTTAAAGATCATGAGATAAGTAATAGTGGGTCAAGTAGTGTAATTTCAAAACGTTTGTATTTTCAGTGTATATGTGATTTTGAACACCGGTGGTACATGGAACATTCCGCAGAACGCTTTAGATTTTTTTTTTTCATTTATTACCGCGAATCAGTTCTGATATTGACATTATTTTGCCGTTGTTATAGTACCAACACTAAAGTACCCTTGGAGGTTGGTAATGGCAAATAAGGACAAAAAAAAAGATAAATATCGTCAGTGTAGATTCAGACCGCGGACTAGCCATATTCCTTTGAGGAACATTACGTGCACTGTGAACTCCGCCTACTAGGGAAAAGGCGTGAAGTTTATTTGAAAGCAAAGGCTATATGTGTTTAACAGAAAATATTAAGTGAATGTAAACTATATGTATATAAAACAGTTATGAGACAGACATATATTTGAAAGTGTTAACGAAGCAAATAGTAGATTGTAATATATCTTAACATGTCTTTTGTAAACTTTAAAAAAGATTGCTACTTAATGCGTATATGCGGCTCCCATTATTTTGCTGTGCGTGTTTATTTGGCTTTATTATGGGAAACAATAGACAAAGGGGCGATAGCATATTGCAGAGATGATAACATATTTAGTCGAGCAGGAACATTTGTATGGTAATGTTGGTAATTAGATGGCTAGGATATTCCCAGAACGAGGTTAATTGACCAACACTGTAATTATTGTGAATTCTTTAATAAAATATTTTCAAGCATGCACTGAGTATTCATGACTCACTTACTCGAGAGCTATCCCAAGTGAGCGGTCATAAAACGTTATCGCTTTTAAGAAATGTATGGTTTTATATCTCAGAAAATTGGCCGAATGTCGAGATACGTAAAGGAAAATCAGGTACATTGTACCCTTAGGGTTAACAAATACCCAACACTATTTGATAGATATATAATAAAGACAAAAGAAATGATACAGTTCAAATGACATCCGATAGATAAACAAAATGTAATTAGATTGATATTTAACAATATTCAAAGTATTGTGTTTTTTTTACGAATCTGTGGTCTAACGCTCTTCAAGCCTTTAATCACTTTACTAAAGCAATTATATCGCTTAATAGTCTCAAATAAACAACAACTCATGACTAGTAGCAATGTAGTAGAAAATCGTTGTTGTATGCAACGAAAAAGAAATATCACATCAGCCGATTTACTTAAAACATTATGGTTTGTCACTTTTAATTAAAATCATAGTATTCAGTGATATATACTCAGTTGCAAATGAAAGTGGACACTGAGTTTTGATTAGATTTAATTGTATATAAAGTTGTTTTAGAATTAAATTGACAAATTCCAAAATGAATATGCCATGTTTGGTACCAAAGTTTTATCATTCCATTGCCAATAACTTGTTGTCATTTGTTTTTCAATATGTCGTCGAATCATTAAGGGACTGTCGCTTGATAAAGAGGATAGGGTGTAAAGTAATTTTTTTAAAGTGTCCAGTTTCTTTTTCAACTGAGTTTATATATATACCAGTCAGAATTCTTAGGTAACCACCTTTTAGCGAGTGTTGACATCGTCAGCTTTCAAGTCGATGTATGTTCTTAGAAATAAATTATAACACTTATGCAACTGGGTATATAGGATTTTATTACTTCGAATTATTTGCAGCTTTCGATGTATCGAATTCTAAAATATGCCAGCTACAATTATTTTGACATCACGTTTTACTACAAATGCGTTTGCAATAGAAATTTTCGAAATATTTAATGTTAACGCTGAATTACAGTTACTTGAATTTCAAACGATATTCAATTAAAAGGGAGGAAATTTAGGATTATCTGATTTATTTTCTTATAGACCGAGAATCTGAAATAAATGGCTAAAATTGTTGTTCTTTTTTTATATATTATTTCATACCAATTTTAAAAACTTTGTATCTTAAGCGAAATTCGATTCAAGTTATGTGTTTTATCAGCAATTTTCATGTTATCATATAAATGGAGGGCTACTCTCAAAAGATGTAACAATGTAAACAAAAATTTAAAAGTTTTGCAAACTATTGGTCAAAGCAAAATACTTTTCACACAACTATTCTTAAATATATTTAAAATAAGAAAATTAGTTAAGATACAGGATTGAGTTATTAGGAATTATATTCAGTCATTTTCAATACATGCAAGGTTATATATCACAAATAACCGACCATCATATATAATCTTGCATGTGTTGAAAATGACGTAAAACACCATACAAACAAAACAAACAAAACAAACAGTATATACAGAAAGCCCCAGTATCTTTATATTAGATGGTCCATGGTCCGAAACCCGACTCAAGATTTTTATTTTTAAATTATAGTTTTACGTATATCTGTTTTGGTATACGATGTCCTACATGACGTCTATGCACTAGTAAAAAACAAACGGATGCCGTTTAAAATCGGGTTTTTAAAGCTACTAAAACTGTATAAAAGGCTAGTGGGTTTATACCTAAAGCAAATGGGAGGGGTTTTACACTTGGTTTACTACCAAATTCAAAGAAATCAAGTCATTTTGTACTTGCTATGTGGCATTCTATGCTTTTTGTTTTTAATATTGATATAAATATGACCATGTTTGTGTTATACTATATTGCCTTTTAATGCTGTCAAATTTGTTAGCGGATAAAAGCGGTGATTTCTTAATTTACACTGTTTTATTGGGTTGACAATAGGGTAAGAGTGAGGTTTGGTGCACTGTAGAACCTGGTTGAAACCCACATTGGCCTACTTTGCCATGGACCGTTCTATTGTGGAAGCCATATTGTCAATCATTTATTGTTTGTGTTATCATATACCTTGCCTTTTCTTTAGCCTTGTAATTGTTGTTTGTTTCAATGCGTGCTTTGGTTGACAATGGTCCTTGAATGCTACATTTCCTGTTTGACATCTACTTTCGATATTATATGTTAAATCATATTACATATTGGTGATTCATACAAATAACCGATTAGGAGAAGATGACTTTTGAAACATGTTGTATTATGATCTATGTTAATAACGGCAGCCATCTTAGATTACGGAAGGCAACACAACGTCGTTATGAGAATGGATTCCACATAGGTTAAGTATAGCCATGTTTTACATATTTTCGAATATCGGTTTTAGAGAAGTTATGCGTTACATGTAGTTATATGACTCTTTCAAATATTCGCGATTCTGTTGTGGCCATTCAGAAAATTAAACAAAAGCAAAACATATACAAACTCAATATATTCAAGCTGTCCATCCTATGAAAATAATTTCATATACTGTATATCCGATTTCGGAGGAGGTGTTGTTGATATGTTTTTTATGTTTGGTAAGTGGTTAGTAACCCTGGCCATCTGACATGACAGGTGGCAACTTAAATCACAATTCTCACAGTCTATCTCCAGGAAACAACGCAAATAAGTTTCAATAAAATCAGATATGGACGACTCTGAATAGTGCAAACTGAAAAGATCCACAAAATAGAACAAAAGGGGTCCTTTGACATTAATTACAGTGTCATTTTTTGCCAATAAAACTCTAGAGTTTTCCTTATGTTGGCAGACGAGCATACAACAGTAAATCCGGATGTTTAAATAGTAAATTATTACAACGTTTTCTTCTGTACACGTGAGAGGAATGTGCTACATATGCCATATACTTCCTTTTCCGTTCAATGTTTTCAATTCTGTCGACGTATTGTTTGCTAATTGTGTTGTTCCGTAAAAGCAATGGTATATTATCTTTAAATCCCTATGTTTTGAATCATCGCGTTTCCAAACTGAACCAAAATCGTATTTATGTGTAGCAGAAAAATCAATTTGTCCGTGAAAATCTCTATTAGAAATAAATTAAAACCTTTGCATTTCAGCCTATTCTTTAATTCTACTTTCCTCGATATGCGTGACGCAATAACAGCAAATAATTTATTACCAGAATCAATCATTGCGTTTCAGTTTTCATCTATTGTTCTTAAAACTGGTTACGAAAATGCTCCATTCTGTAACCAAGACTGGCAAACAATTACACAGTTGTTCCGCTGAGCTTCGGAAGTCGGATGGGGACGTAAACCGGGCAGTCCGTGTATCCGAGTCGATCACCCGAGAATATTCTTAATTAAGATCCAACAATAAAATGGATTGTGTTCTTCAACACAGATTACAGTCAGTCATATGTCAACCAATAAACGGAAGGCGTTCTTGACACTAATTAGACTCGGTAACTTGTTTTGCCTCTCGTTCGGGTCGGGAGAGGAACAACTTTGATGAAATGTGTGGACCTGGAGATTTTCTTCACTTATTTTGTTTTTAATTAACTTTTAACTTAATGACCGGATCTCAAAATCTTCAATAACCGTACGGTAGGCCGTTAAGCAAATTAGGCACAGTATTAGGCAAATTAGGCTTATCCACTGGTCAGTTTGTGCTGTTTGTAAACATAAATACATGTGGAATGGTACAGCAATGAACTTCAGTGTGGTGAAATATGTAAAGATGAAGAGGCAATCATTCTAGGCCATTCTCCATTACCTATCAATGAGTGGAATTATAAACTTAGGAGTGTGTACCTATTTGACTCCAATAAAAACAAATAATCACAACCTTTTTTTCCACAAATATTTCAAATTGACTTTTGTACACATTTATAAAGTATTCACCAGGACTTGTTCTGGCAATATACCATTAATGAAGTTTCAAAATTATTTCTGGTATCTGTTTTAAGTTTTGTTAATATGTAAGAATTGTTGGTATTGTTGAGGAACTAAAAACACTTGCAGTTTTAGAAGAGCAACTTGAGACAATTACCCATTAATTTAAAAGATAACCTCAATCTCAAATACATATGTAACTTCTACCACAATAAACTGTGAAGAATAGAAAATTGGGCATTGGAATGACAAACACTTCCGAAGATTTTTGTATGACATAGAATGGATGTAATGCAAACGTGTTTTAGTAATAGTCAGGCAATGGTTCGTAAATTCACCAAGTGATTCCAACAAGGGTCATTTATGGGAGTAATTGAGTCAGGACACATGTACAAGTGATTTTGCATTATTTGTACACATACTATTTATGAACAAATAATTACTTTCAAATCATCTAATGTCATGCCTCTGTAAGTAAGTCATAATGTGTCAGTGTACTGTACATCTAAACATTGTAGTATGTGCAGTACAATGTTTACTACAATATTCCATGACATATGTCAATTGAATGACCATCTCCAGCATCTCAACTCTAATTGGCAGACAGGTCGTGACCTTTCATCAACTGTCAATCACAAATGGTGGAAAATTTGAATTTTACAACTGTTTTCAAAAATGATTGTTTGGATATAACACTCACAAATGACACAGTGCTTTCAAATTTACAAGGAATATTCATCAACATTCAAGAACATTTATACAAAGTTTCAACAAGATATGTGGTGTAGGTCTATTCAAATTAAAACAAAATCCCCACTGGTGCTTTGCTTGTAGGCGGCTTAGAGTGGTCAGTGATAGTAGGCATTTTTCAGTGTAACCTGCTGTTATAGTGTGACTCCGGACTTTAAACCACAACCCAATCCAAACAATAATCCTAACCCTGACATGTACCAAAAGTACAGACTGTGACAAAGAACATGCAACGAAAATATTGCGGAATTCAATTACTGTTCACGCTAGGGATTCGGAAGTGATTTGTTTTGGAATATCCTGTATGTTTGGTCCATCGTGAACCAATGACTCGTGCTTTGTTATGCTAGCTACTACTTCAAAATTCTAGAGTTTTCTTTATCATGGTCGACGAGCATTCAACAGGAAATCCAGATCTTTAACTAGTAAACTTTTTACAACGTTTCTTCTGTATTCTTGACAAAAATGTGCTACATATGACATATATTTGCTTATTCTTTCAACGTTTTCAATTCTGCCGACGTATTGTTTAAATATTCTTTCATAATGATGTTATCGTATTGACATTCCGATTAGATTTGAAGCACCGCGTACACCGTATTCATTGATCAATTAAAAACCATTGCATCTGGAAGAGAGCAGGCATTCTGTAAAGGACAAAACTTACCATGACTGATATGCGATTTTCAGTGGATTATTGTTCCGTAAAATCAATGGTATCATATCTTTAAATCCTTATGTTTTGAATCATTGTTTCTCCAACCGAACAAATACCGTATTTAGGTATATTAGAAATATCAATTTGTGTGTTATAGATGATTTAAAGTCATCTTTACCTATACAAAGGAATGCGTTGTTTACACTGATTACCGCCGATCATTTGTTTTCCCTCTCGTTCGGGTCAGAAGAGGAACGACTCTGATGGAAGGAGCGGCCCTTGATATTTTCTTCACTTATTTTGTAGACTAACGCTTAACTTAAATCCAAACCTAATCCAAACAATAATCCTAACCCTGAAATGTGTCAAAAGAACAGACTGTAATCAGTGACGAGAAACATGTTCGCCAAACGAAATCTGCGAAATTCAATTACTGTTCACGTTATGGATTCGGATGTGATTTGTTTTGGAATGTCCTGTCTGTTTGGTCCATCGTGAGCAGATGACTCTTTATGTGGTCCGATTATTAACTCCAAGAAGAGAAAACGGCGTTGGCTGGGGTATGAAATAAAACCTTAATTTCGGCCTAAAGGGTTTCCGTATTGTAAATTTAAACATTTGATAGGTAATTTAAAACATGTTATCACATTGTTTCTGTAAAAAAACAATGTAAACGTGTTTTATTGTCGAAATATCCGTTATAAAATCCTGCGAATATAATCTTTCCCATCGCTTAATGGAATTAAGGCGGGATCAAGTAATGCATGCTTTGTTACGCTAGCTACTACTTCTAAACTCTAGAGTTTTCTTTATCATGGCAGACACGCATTGAACAGGAAATCCAGATGTTTAAATAGCACAATAGTACAACTTTTCTTGTGTTCTCTTGACGGCAATGTGCTACAGATGCCATATATTTGCTTTTACATTCAATGTTTTAAATTCTGTCGACGTATTGTTTGATAATTGCGTTATAATGATGTTTTCGTATTGACGTTCCGATTAAATCTGAAGCACAGTATTCTTTGATCAATTAAAGACCATTGTATCTGGAAGATTGCAGACATTTTGTAAAGGACAATGGTTACCATAACTGATATGAGATTTTCAGTGGATTATTGTTCCGTATTATAGGTTATTGAATTTGTATGGCTATATATTACTTGGAACGAGTTGTTTTGGCAAAGGACGACGAGCTTGGAAAACAACGAGTTCCAAGTAATATTTAGCCATACAAATTCAATAACCTTTTTATTGTATACTTTCATACTGGTTTCGACCGATATTAATTATGTTACCCAGGCCTTGTATTTTGCCTTGTAGTATTAGTGTCGTAGTATTGGTGGATGCTAACCTAATGTACCGGAACAGAGTTACATTCATAGTATTTATAGTCTGTTCCAATGTTTACCTTTACTGGCTTATAATGTCCAGTCTGTGTATGTTGATAAATATATACTCGTCATGAGCGATTGAGTGAGTGAGCGATTATATTGCATGCTGGGTCCTAACACCAATCCCGCCTAACTAATCAATTCTCCGCACTTCTCCTCTGACTGACTGACAAACAACACCTTACAAATGGTATTGTTGTGATACATGTAAACGTATCTTCGTTCTATCATGTGAGTGATAGAAAGCTTGCTTAGATACAACGATCTCTACTTCGAGTCTGGTAAGACATTGTTTGTATATATAATTATATTATGTTCAAAATGATGAAATACCACCGCGTGGGTTTTGTATCGTATTTGTCTTGTTTGTCTATGTTCCGAGTCTTGTATATTAAGTATTCGTTTTGTATTGTTTTAGGTTTTATGTCGTATATTGTTGAATCTACCCTTAATAAACCCACGATCCCCGGCAGAAAGCGTTGTTGTATTTGTAACCCCGACATCCACAAGCTCACAATTATTTTGTTATTTCCATTGTAAATGTGTTCTTTCTTCAACGTTGGATTCAATTCGTGTCCTGCAGTTCATTTAATACAGTGCGGATGAATAGCGCCAAAAATGTATCCCGCTGAATGTATCTTAGCAAGAGCGAGAAAAAGTTAGGGTGCAATATCAATGTGTGCAGTATCGTAGAATACTGCACAATTAACTCAATGCAAAATAAACGGGACAATATGAAAGTATACAATAAATTCTTATATAGTAGAAAAGTCAATGTATCTGTGCAAAGTTCTGTTACGGATGATTTAAAGCTTTTGCATTTCAGCCTATTCTTTAATTTCACTTTCCTCGATATGCGTAATGCAATAATATAGGTTATTGCATTTGTATGGCTAAATATTACTTGGAACGAGTTGTTTTGGCAAAGGTCCTGTGCCAAAACAACGAGTTCCAAGCATACAAATTCAATAACCTTTTTATTGTATACTTTCATATTGTTTTCGATCAATGTTAATTGTATGACTATTACTTTTCATTGTATTTGTGTTATTTTTTATAGCTTTTGATGGAATTCTCTTGTCATTCAGTTTCATTTTGTGTGGATGATTATTTTGCGCGAAAACGACGTCGACGTCGGATGAGGTCATTAAAAACATCAAGCGATTTTCTAAAGTTTGTTTACCATTCGATAACGTTAAAAACAGTAGGTGAGTGACCATTTCAATTATTTTATCAATTTCTGCCATAAAAGGTTGAAAAAAACACGTATTTTTTTGTTGACACTATAGGAAGGATTCCGTTATTTTTATTTGAAAGTAGTTCCTTATTTCTATTTCGCGGCTCTTAGCAAGCACGAGAAAAAGTTCCGGTGCAATATCAATGTGTGCAATATCGTAGAATATTGCACACTTAGCTCAATGCAAACTAAACGGGACACTATGAAAGTATACAATAAGAACAAATACTGTATTACCAGGATCAATCATTGCGTTTCCGCTTTCATCTATTGTTCTTATGACTAGCAGGTAAGCCCAGATTGGCAAACAAACAATAATACAGTTGTTCCACATAGCGTCGAATGGGGTCTTAAACCGGACAATCCGTGTATCCCAGTCTTTCATCCGTGTAAGTTAAAGAACCATATGAATCTATTCGTTAGTAAGATCCAGACATAAAACGAAAGGTGTCCTTTGACTCTGATTACAGTCAGTCATGTTTTGCCTATAAAATGAAATGCGTTTTTCACAAGGATTACAGTAATTTACCAATAAAATGGAAGGCATTCTTGACATTGATATCAGTCGATAATTTGTTTTGCCACTCGATCTGGTCAGGAGAGGAACAACTTTGATGGAAGGAGCTGACCTGGAGATTTTCCTCACTTATTTTGTTTTCAAGAATCTCTTAACTTAAACCAAAACATAAACTAAAAATAATCCTAACCCAGACATGTGTCAAAAGAACACAGTAATCAGCGAAAAGGAACATGTTGGCCAAACGAAAATCCTGCGAAATTCAATTTTTACTCGCGTTATGGATTCGACGTGATTTGTATTGGAATGTCCAATATGTTTGGTCCATCGTGAGCCAATGACTCATGCTTTGTTAGGCTAACTACTACTTCAAAACTTTAGAGGTTTCTTTATCATGTCAGACGAGCATTCAATAGGAAATCCAGATGTTTAAATAGTTAACTTTTTACAACTTTTCTTGCGCGCCCTTGACATCAATGTGCTACAGACGCCAAACGAACATCATGCGAAATTCAATTACTATTCACGTTATGCGATGTGACTTGATTTGGAATGTCTTGTATGTTTGGTCCATCGTTAGCAGATGTCTCTGTATGTGGTCCGAGCATTAACTTTCATACACCATCCAACCACTTCTCCAAGAAGAGAAAACGTGGTTGGTTGAGGTATGAAATAAGACTTTAAAAGGACACATGGCAATCTTGATTTTGCGTCCCGTTAGTTTTTCTACATAAATTGCATTTGTTCAATCATTAATGTTAATTATAAGATTTGTATTTAGCCATTTGTTTTTGCATATTATTAATTTTTGATATTATTGCAACAATAATATATTAAAACTTCTAGTATAATAAGACAAAATAGTGAATACTTAAAACTTGATTTATTTAAATGTAACCAGGGTAAAAGTAAAAATGATACTGGTTATATAAATCGAGACACCCATTTCAAATACTTCAAGATTGCCGTGTGTCCCTTTAATTACGGCCTAAAGTGTTTCCGTATTGTAAAATTAAAACATTTAATAGGTAATTTAAAACATGTTATCGCATTGTTTCAGTAAAACATGTTTTTAAACGTGTTTTATAGTCGACAAGTCCGTTATAAAATCCTGCTAATATAAGCTTTCCCATCGCTTAATGGAATTAAGGCGGGACCAAGTAATGCATCCTTTGTTACGCTAGCTACTACTTCTAAACTCTAGAGTTTTCTTTATCATGGCAGACGAGCATTGAACAGGAAATCCAGATGTTTATATAGCAAAAACTTTTCTTGTGTACACTTGACACCAATGTGCTACAGATGCCATATATTTGCTTTTCCATTCGATGTTTTCAATCCTGTCTACGTATTGTTTGAATATTGTGTTATAATGATGTTATTGTATTGACGTCCCGATTAAATCTGAAGCACAGTATTCTGTGATCAATTAAAGACCATTGTATCTGGAAGAGTGCAGGCATGCTGTAAAGGACAAAAGTTATCATAACTGATATGCGTTTTCAGTGGATTATTGTTCCGTAAAATCAATGGTATCATATGTTTAAATCCTTATGTTTTCAATCATTGTATCTCCAAACCGAACGAAATCGTATTCATATATAATAATAGTAGAAAAATCAATTTGTCTGTACAACGCTCTATTACAGATGATTTAAAACCTCCGCATCTCAGCCTATTCTGTAATTTTACTTTCTCGATATGCCTAACACAATAACAACAAATACTATATTACCAGGATGAATCATTGCGTTTCCGTGTTCATCTAGTGTTCTTATGACTAGCAGGGAAGTTTCGCGTTTCATAATCAAGACTGGCAACACTAAAACGGTTGTTTCTTTTTCTTTTCATGTTTTGATTGTCTGTACCGATTATTCTGCTATACATATTGTATTAATATTGATATATATACAATATCGTTTGAAAAAATAAAATAAAATACGATATTGAGAAAAGACAAGAGATATTTTATCACTATACTACGCAGGACTAGTAAGATGAGTTAAGATGCGTAGCACATTATTTACACACATTCTTTTGTATATGCTTTGCCGAAAGAGTTTTAAAATGTACTACACATAATACAATTTAATATCAGTATTTTATATCGTAGTGTTAAACAAACGTATTTTATATATTACGAGTCAATACAAGAAAACGTCTTTCTACAACTATATTACGATACAAACCGGTTACGATATAAACCGAGCTCAAACATTCACTATCCGAACTTCTCCGTAATCCTCGGTGTTAACGGAAATAAATAAGCCAGTTCCAAATGCACTCGGAATTATCCATAATGGAAACCAACTGTAAGTCTCGCAAAATAGCCAAACATTTACATTTTAAATGTACACAGTGTATACGCAAACGGTAACACTAGGTATAATTTCATCACCATTAGTGTATCATTTCCTTTGCAAATAGCGTCTCCCGCACTTTTTAAACATGTTTTACAACTCACTAACTCTTCAAGGCACTGATTACAGTTTTAACGCGGTCTTGATTTGGACATAAATGAAATCATCCCAGGAAAGCACATGTGTCAATCGTACTAAGGTACTGTCTCAAAACGACGAGAATGGAACCAGGGTTAAATTGCGACGTAGCAAGTGAGCTGCTAACTGGGCAACAACTAGGCTATCTTTGCGAGTATAATGAAGAGAGATTCGTTGGCGGTTATTACTGACGTCGCGTTTATAAAAAGTAAAAACTTTGAAATAATTGAAGGTTTTAAAGTAGATATACCCTATATGATCATCAGAAATGCAGTCCCTACCTGCAGATCGATGCGATAATTGGAAATGAAAACAGTCCCTGATTACCAGACATAATTATATAAAGCAATCCAAACGGAACTTAGAAGTACATAGAGAGACTACAAATTGGAATAGCAAAAGTTGTCTTTTATCGCATGAATTATTTTAATACAGATGTAATTTACTTTAAGGCAATCCACTTGGGAACTAAAATGGTGGTTTCTTAATGCAGGTGGTCTCTTAATGCAGGTGGTCTATGTGGTCTCTTAATGCAGGTGGTCTCTTATTAGACGTTGTCTCTTGATCAGGTTTGACTGTATTTTGGAGAAATAGAGGATCTTACATGAGTGACGATGTACTATTGATTTTAATAAATGAGTTGGATAAAAGGATAGGATAAGAGGCTTTGCTGAGTATCCAATCTCTTTATTCAACGAGTCTAAATATTAGTCAATAGAAACAAGTCACGAATGTAAGATTCTATTGATCACATAACACACCTCGGTGTGATAGATTCACTTTAGTGTTGTAAACTTACCTTGTTTACGGCGGCAAGTTGCAAGATAAATCAGTTTGCTGTTTACATGACGTCAGCTACGTTACGCGGCTGTAACGCGTTCGCATTACAAATAGTGCGACACCTTAAACCAAATTTAACGTTTCTAACATGCATTTTTTATAAAATAACTTTTCAAATATTGATACATATTTAAGATGTCTGAACGTAACCTATGGCATATCGTGCAAACAGTTGGGACTAAATGTTCTACTGTACACAAACACAGTGAGTCGGTCCTCATTTACATCTGTAAGTACAATAGAGTATTACGGTAAATAAGTCAAGGCTTTATTAACTTTATAAACAGAAGCCATATTATGTGATAAAGGTGTGTGCGTGATAACATCTGCGAAACTTATCACACAGTTTATCATTATATATGAGCACCTTACCCTTTTAATAAATTAGCTACATATACACCAGCTTTACATGTTGTTAATGACTTATGTTTGAAGGGTCATGTTGTCTGTTGGGGTCTAAAGGTCCGACTTTAAATTTAAAAATAACGATAGTTTATTAAAAGCATAATGAATGAGCCTTAAATGACTGCTTTGATATAAGGCAATTTACATTTGTCTTAGGCGACGCACCAGGGGGTAATTTAACAATTTTACTACGACTGATTCCATTTAAAATGTAATGTATGGTAACATTTTTAACTTAAACAAAATCGTACAAACAGCCTAGCACAATAGTTTCACTGATATAACATTTGTATCATTAATTGGGACATTTTTGAAATGTTCGATTTTTCTGGGGGAAAAAATGTGTACCCCCTTTATACCATATGGCATAACTAACACCATATGATTCGCTTCGCGTTGCAAATGTATGCTCCTGCAAAGACCTCCAACACAAGAACACATATTTCATCGCATATTAACTTCCTGAAAATGCTAATTAAACGATTGTTTCCTGATATATTTAGTGTAAGGTCAAAGGTTAAGTGGAGTAGAGATGTTACAGGATCGTTATCTGTTTTGAATGGTCACCTTGGGAGTCTGCGGCATTTGAGGACGAGTTTTTTCGTAATTATTTATTTCGGTGTAATTATGGTTAGGTAGTTAGTTACAGATTACACACACTATGTTTACTGCAGAACGCTCTCGAGGGTGGTAATATACCATGGAATACATTGGTTTCAACATACGGCTTACGAATGAATCTGAAAACAGCAACAACAACAAAACACAAATGCATTGATAAAATAGTAAATTACACGGCATGCACTTGAGGTGTTGTCATTGAAACAAAGAACAATCCAATGAAACCTGATATACATGTTAAACTTATTGTGTTTTGTGTTGTGTTTTCTGTGTATGTTTTAGTGTTGCTGTTGTTTGTGTTGTTGGTGGTGGTGGTGGTGGTGGTGGTGTTGTTGTTGTTGTTTTATATTATAATTTACAACACAGATCTGTTTGCACTATGTATGTTTGTTATTGCACATTTAAGCATTGAAACTGGCCGTTATGAACATCTACAAATAGAGGCAAGACAGTGTACATGGTGTGGTGATAGTATAGAGAATAAAACGCATTCAATCCTAGAACGTAATAGTCTACAAAAAGAATGTTGATATATATCGTATTTCCGATAAGTCATGCTTTTAAATACTTTACAAAGCGAGAAATTCATATTCTCCAATTAGCATCACCATAACACGGGTAGACTATGTTCCCAACGCTGTTTAAATGATATTTACTTTACATCATTCGTATGTACATAATGTATGTTTGTTTGATGTAGTCATTTATCATCATATTAAATCATGTCGAGAAATCGCTGATACTCATTGAACGCCAAATCCGATTTGACAGTTTTGCACATATGCGTCTTAATAAACAATTAATGTTCCACTATAGGGCGTATAAATACATACTTCTGTAAACCACTTTAAAGATACAGGTATAATGTCAAACTCTACCTTCTGTCAAACCTTAAGGCTTGTGTTCAAAATATTCAGTATCATACATGGCGTTGACCATGTTGGTGTTGCTCTTAATGTCCATAATTTGTACAGACTCTCGTTAATTAAAGCTACACAGTTTCTATATCAATCGATTGATTGTTTGTAGGCGTATCCTTATTTGTAACGTCATGTTCACCAGCTCATGCCGAAATCGGGTATTCAAGCGAGCAAATATACAGCGCAGGAAATCATTTACAATATAGACACAGATCAGTGAACATCGTACCTATACACAGGTAACAGTATTGTTTACAGAAAACTAAAGTTACCTTCTTTCGGGGCTCGAACACAGGACCTTCCGATTTCGAGTCATGTGCTCTATCGACTGAACTATAACGCTACTTGAGAAAATAGTATACTAACTACCATTCATTAGGAGGTAAAATAACTTAACATATTTGAACGCAACTCAAGATGGATCAATAAATATATAGTCGCACGTGTACATTAACATTGCCTGGTGTAATAAATGAAACTAATATTTCGCCTCAAAACAACGATATCTCGAATTGTTATTTAGCGATTGATGAGTTTGTGTGTTCGCGCTAGTTATTACTTAATTACTGGTGGTTCAGCATACATCCTTCAAAACTTAAATGTGCAAAGGCTTTGGTCAAATCCCGTTCCGGGCAACTTCTTTTATACCACATATATTCTAAAGCCGTATATGTATCGCTGTTACGTGTACGAAGGCTAAATAAAAATGTGGACTTTTACGCATCGATTTCTGCCTAATATACCCAGTTGTGGGTGTTCATTGATTTAAAACTACTTCACACGTGACTCCCCGTCTGTAGAAGTTCCGATGTCCGAATCGGAATTCCGAAGATTTCCAAAGATTTCCGTGGAAATGTATCGGTTAAAGTTAAACGGAAATCGCATAAATAAGTTCGGAAAATATGTTCAAATTCGGACAACCATACATTTCGGAATATTTGTCGGACTTCGGAATTTTTTCCGCGAACTAAATATGGACATAACATAATCTTTCGGCAAACGAGAACTTAGTCGATTTATCATTCGGAAAGTGCTTCAGTGTAAGGACATAGTCCTTTTTTAATTCGGAACTTATTATTTTTTTAGCATCGTTCATTTTTAGCATCATTTCAGAGAAATTGTCCAAGTTATTTTTTCGAATGAAACATTTGCGGTGACATTGATATATTTTAAGAGTATAATACACCAATATGAAGTATAACATAGTATGTAATGCCAAATTGACTAGGATTCGTGACAGGTAATTTTTAATTTAGAAATTGTTATGCAACGTGTGTTCTACTCTGATGAGTTACTTTGTTTGTGTTTTATATAATAATAACATTTGCTAATAATGATCATTATTAGCAAATGTTAGACCGTATATGACAGACAATGTTTTGTGGTAGTTAGATCTTTTCTTTTTGATACATAGAAATTCTACATTATAACAGTGTTTTGTACTATAATATAAAAATCATGATTATACTATATGCAAATAAGCACCACTACAATTGTTTTCAATTAAACAAATTGTATATATTATAAGCGCTTATTTGCAGCAATAATTGCAAAATAATCGTACTCCCAGACAGTACTTAATTATAATCATGATACACTTTTAACCCATTAATCATGAATACTTGAGATAAGATGGTTGAAACCCCCATTCTCCTATTTGGCCACCGGACCGTCCTAAGGTGGTAGCCATATTGTCCATCATTTTAAGTTTGTGTTGTCATATACCTTGCCTTTTATTGTTGTTTGTTTCCATGCGTATCTTTGGTTGACTGTGGTCCTTGAATGCTACATTTCCTGTTTGACATCTACTTCCGATATTATATGTTAAATCATATTGCATACAGGCGATTCATAAAAATAATCCATTTGGAGAAGATGACTTTTGAAACGTGTTGTATTATGATCTATGTTAATAATGGCAGCCATCTTAGATTACGGAAGGCAACACAACGTCGTTATGAGAATGGATTCCCCATAGGTAAAGTATAGCCATGTTTTACATATTTTCGAATCAGTTATGCTTTACGTTTACTTATATTATGCTTACGGGAAATATTCACGATTCTGTTGTGGTCATTCAGAAAATTCGACCAAAGCAAAACATATACAAACTCAATACATTCAACCGGTCCATCCTATGAAAATGTAAGCGATTTCATATACTGTATATACGATTTCGGAGGAGGTGTTGTTTGTTTGGTAAGTGGTTAGTAACCCTGGCCATCTGACATGACAGGCGGCAACTTAAAACACAATTCTCACAGTCTCTCTCCAGAAAACAACGCAAATAAGTTTCAATAAAATCAGCTGTGGACGACTCTGAATAGCGCAAACTAAAATGATCCACAAAATAGAACAATGAATGAATGGTGTTTTACGGCACGTAGACACATAAATAGGTCATATTGTGCGCAAAAACCGATGAATCATGAAGGAATTAAGTAGTAATTAAAAATAATGTAAACGTATAAAGATAAAACTATCTACAATAAGGGATGATTTGGTAGCAATATAAACTAGGTATATATGTAAATCAACAAATGACCGCCAACGGGCTTGTAAACAAGTTAATATAATTATATAAGAAAATATTATATTGATTTATAAAGTCTGATTTTTTTAAGGAAATCTAAAACAAGACTGAAATCTATAGTATCAAATAACTCTTTCAAAGTATTAACTGTGTAGTATCTGTGTCGCATAGGATCAAAGTCTACACATTCCAACAAGATATGTTTGACCGTTAACGGCGCAAAACAGGGTATACATTCTGGTAACTGCTCACCTTGTAATACATATTAAATATGAATGAGTACAGCGTGTATGCCCTATCCTGACCCTGGCTAGGACAACTTCCTCTCGACGAATGGGTCTACTAGAAGGACGCCATTCTCCGAGTAACGGTTTAATGGAATGGAGTTTATTGTTCACCGACAAGTCGGCTTGCCAAGAGTTACGAATATATGTGTTGATACAACTTTTAAAATCAATATAAGGTAATTTGGTATTAGATATATGTAAACCTAGATATATGTAAACCTAATGCTGCCTTAGCAGCACTATCAGCTACACTGATTGCATTGAGTCACGTTTTGCCAATAAAACAGTAAATCAAGATGTTTAAATAGTAAACTAGTACAACGTTTCTTCTGTACACATGCGAGAAATGTGCTACAGGTGCCATATACTTGCTTTTCCGTTCGATGTTTTCAATACTGTCGACATATTGTTTGATAATTGTGTTGTTCCGTAAAATCAATGGTATCATATCTTTAAATCTTTATGTTTTGAATCATTGTTTCTCCAACCGAACAAAAACCGTATTTAGATATATTAGAAATATCAATTTATCTGTGCAAAACTCTGTTATAGATGATTTAAAGCTTCTGCATTTCAGCATATTCCCGTGCATCGAGTCTATCATCCGAGTAAGTTAAACAACAATATGAATATATTCTTCCAACAATTTAACGGAAGGTGTTCTTTGACACTGATTACAGTGAGTCCTCTTTTGCCTATACATATAAAGGAACGCGTTTTTTACACTGATTAAAGCCGATCATATGTTTTGCCTCTCGTTCGAGTCAGAAGAGGAACATCTCTGATGGAAATAGCGGCCCTTAAGATGTTCTTCCCTTATTTTGTCAACTAACGCCAAACCTAAATCAAACAATAATCCTAACATGTGCCAAAAAAACAGACTGTAATCAGTGACAAGGAACATGTTCGCCAAACGAAAATCCTGCGAAATTCAATTACTATTCAAGTTATGGATACGGATTTGATTTGGAATGTCTTGTATGTTTGATCCAACGTGAGCAGATGACTCTGTATGTGGTCCGAGTATTAACTTTCATACACCATCCAACGCCTTCTCCAAGAAGAGAAAACGGGGTTGGCTGGGGTATGAAATAAAACCTTTATTTCGACCTAAAAGGTTTCCGTATTGTAAAATTAAAACATTTAATAGGATCTTTAAAACATGTTATCACATTGTTTCAGTAAAAAATGTTTTTAAACGTGTTTTATTGTCGAAATATCCATTATAAAAGCCTGCTAATATAAGCTTTCCCATCGCTTAATTGAATTAAGGCGGGACCACGTAATGCATGCTTTGTTATGCTAGTTACTCCTTCTAAACTCTAGTTTCCTTTATCATGGCAGACGAGCATTGAACAGAAAATCCAGATGTTTAAATAGCAAAATAGTACAACTTTTCTTGTGTACCCTTGACATCAATGTGCTACAGATGTCAAATGTTTGCTTTTCCATTCAATGTTTTCAATCCTGTCTACGTATTGTTTGAATATTGTGTTATAATGATGTTATTGTATTGACGTCCCGATTAAATCTGAAGCACAGTATTCTGTGATCAATTAAAGACCATTGTATCTGGAAGAGTGCAGGCATTCTGTAAAGGACAAAAGTTATCATAACTGATATGCGTTTTTCAGTGGATTATTGTTCCGTAAAATCAATGGTATCATATCTTTAAATCCTTATCTTTTCAATCATTGTATCTCCAAACCGAACGAAATCGTATTCATATAAAATAATAGTAGAAAAATCAATTTGTCTGTACAGCGCTCTATTACAGATGATTTAAAACCTCCGCATCTCAGCCTATTCTTTAATTTAACTTTCTCGATATGCCTAACACAATAACAACAAATACTGTATTACCAGGATGAATCATTGCGTTTCCGTGTTCATCTAGTGTTCTTATGACTAGCAGGGAAGTTTCGCGTTTCATAATCAAGACTGGCAACACTAAAACGGTTGTTTCTTTTTCTTTTCATGATTTGATTGTCTGTACCGATTATTCTACTATACATGTTGTAATATTTAAAGAATAATTGTTCGAGTACATGAGATGTATACTGCTTCTTGAGGGCCGCAGTCCCGAGAGTGCATTATAATTCGCATGCGAGAAAAATATGCTATAAATGTTTTCAATGCCGGTAATTAATATTTTTTATTGTGTGTAAACATTACAACTACGCGCGTGTAAATTGGGTAGACCATGGTATAACTGCCAAATCTGTCATTTATAGCACGGCTGAAATATACAGGCAGCTATAGCATAACAAAGGAAAACCATTAGAGCTATGGTGCAAGTATAGGATAGAGCATGAGTTTTGCACGTGTACGGGGAGATAGTGCACGAGAGTTAGCGAGTGCATTATCGTCCGTACACGTGCAAGACTCATGCTCTATTGTATTTATACCACAATAACTAACATATGCTGTGTATATCCTCGGGTATTACACGATGCATAGTGTGTATTTAGGCTGTTGTGGTATAATGTATTAATATTGATAAGTACATAATACCATTTGAAAAACTAAAATAAAATACGATATTGAGAAAAGACAAGATATACGTATTTTGATACTATTCTACGCAGGACAAGTAAGATTTGATGCGATACGTTCGCAACACATTATTTACACACATTATTTTGTATACGCTTTGCCGACAGAGTTTTAATATGTGCTACAGTTAATACAATTTAAGTATTTTATATTGTAGTGTTAAACAAACGTATTTTATATATTACGAGTCAATACAAGAAAACGTCTTTCCATAACTATATTACGATACATACCGGTAACGATACATACCGCGCTCAAACATTCACTATCCGAACTTCTCCGTCATTCATCGTAATCCTCTTTAACTTTACGGAAATAAATAAGCCAGTTCCAAATGCACTCGGAATTATCCATAAAAGAAACCAACTGTAAGTCTCGCAAAATAGCCAAACATTTACATTTGAAATATTCACAGTGTATACGCAAACGGTGACACAAGGTACAATTTCATCACAAGTATTGTATCATTTCGTTTGCAAGTAGCACACTGTTTAAACATGTTATAGAACTCACTAACTCTTCAAGGCGCTGATTACAGTTTTAGCGCGGTCTTGATTTGGACATCAATGAAATCATCCAGGAGTTGGATACATGGATAGGATACCGGCTCTGTTGAGCATTTAAACTCTTTATTTAACGAGTGTAATATTTAGTCAATAATACACAGTCACGAATGTAAGATTATATTTAATCACATAACACACCTCGGTGTGATAGTTTCACTTTAGTGTTGTAAACTTACCTTGTATAATTTAGTGTTGTAAACTTACCTTGTATACGGCGGCAAGTTGCAAGATACATAATGACGTCGTGTTGCTGTTTTCATGACGTCAGCTACGTTACGCGGCTGTAACGCGTTCGCATTACAAATAGTGCGACACCTTAAATAGAGAATATTATGTCTGTGCCTTTTACTATCAAGTTTATTAGGGGAGGCTTAGAAAACGAAGAATGGTGATGCTCTGCCTCGCCATTCTTCGTTTTCGTGAGAGCCTCGCCATTCTTCGTTTTCGTGCCGAGCCTAGTAAACTTGATAGTAAAAGGCACTGACATAATATTCTATTTATCATGTAGATTATCCAAATTTTATGCATGAATTACTATTATTACCTATTTCTCAGAATATTACGCTTATCGAGAATGCCGCCATGTTGTTGTTTTTTGTTTGTTTTATGACGTCTGGCAACGTTACGTGCATGACGTCAGATAACGTTACGTGCAATAAAAGCCGGGGGATTCCGCATTGATTTGCTTTATTGGCCAGTGCATATTAAAGCAAAATGTATTAAGTCACCCCTTTATTAGGCAGAAAAGTGCATATCTGCATGATAAACCAAATTTAACGTTTCTAACATGCATTTTATAAAGTAACTTTTCAAATATTTAAGATGTCTGAACGTAACCTAGATATGACGTATCGTGCAAACAATTGGGACTAAATGTTCTACTGTACACAAACACAGTGAGTCGGTCCTCATTTGCATAATTCTGTAATTACACTAGTGTATTACGGTAAATACGTCATGGCTTTATTAAACTCGCAGAAGCCATAGTATGTGATAAATTGCGAAACTTATCACACGGTTTATCATTATATATTAGCACCTTACCCTTTTAGTAAATTAGATACATATACACCAGCTTTACATGTAGTTAATGACTTATGTCAGAAGGGCCAGTTGCTCTTTGTGGTCTAAAAATAACGATAGTTCATTAAAAGCATAATGAATGAGCCTTAAATGACTGCATTGATATAAGGAAATTTGCATATGTCATAGCCGACGCACCAAAGGGTAATTTAACAATTTTACGACCGATTCAATATAAAATGTATGGCAACATTTTTAACTTAAATAAAATCGTACAAACAGCCTACATTTGTATCATTAATTGGAACATTTTTGAAATGTTCGATTCTTCTGGGGGCTAATGTGTACCCCCTTTAATATCATATGGCATAACTAACACCATATGTTTCGCTGTGTGTTGCAAATGTATGCTCCTGCAAAGACCTCCAACACAAGAACACATATTTCATCGCAAATTAACTTCCTAAAAATGCTAATTAAACGATTGTTTCCTGACAAATTTAGTGTAAGGTTAAAGGTTAAGCAGAGTAGAGATGTTACAGGATCGTTATCTGTTTTGAATGGTCACCTTGGGAGTCTGTGGCATTTGAGGACGAGTGTTTTCGTAATTATTTATTTCGGTGTAATTATGGTTAGGTAGTTAGTTACAGATCACACACATTGCAGAACGCTCTCGAGGGTGGTAACATATCATGGAATGCATTGGTTTCAACATACGGCTTACGAATGAATCTGAAAACAGCAACAACAACAAAACACAAATGCACCGATAAAATAAGAAATTACACGGAATGCGCTTGATGTGTTGTCATTGAAGGACGGTCATTGTAACAAAGAACAATCCAATGAAACCTGATCTACATGTTTAACTTCTGTTTTTGTGTTGTTGTTTTTTGTGTATGTTTTGGTAGTGTTGTTGTTGTTTTTGTTGTTGTTGTTGTTGTTGTTGTTGTTGTTGTTGTTGTTGTTGTTGTTTTATATTAATATTTTCAACACAGATCGGTTGGCAGTATGTTTGTTATTGCACATTTAAGCAATGAAACTGGCCGTTATGAAGATCTACAAATGGACGGAAGAGTGTGCATATATATATATATAGATATTTATCGTATTTTCGATAAGTCATGCTTTTAAATACTTTACAAAGCGAGAAATTCATATTCTCCAATTAGCATTATAACACGGTTAGACTATTTTCCCAACGCTGTTTAAATGATATATACAAAACATCAACATATATATATATACATAATGTATGTTTGTTTATGTAATCATATATCATAATATTAAATCATGTCGAGAAATCGCTGCCACTCAGTCAACGCCAGATCTGAGTGGACAGTTTTGCATCTTAATAAACAATTAATGTTGCACTATTGTGCATATAAATACATACTTCTGTAAACCACTTGAAAGATACAGATATAATGTCAAACTCTTGTAAACCACTTGAAAGATACAGGTATAATGTCAAATTCTACTTTCTATCAACCCTTAAAGTTTATGTTTGAAATATTCAGTATCAAACACGGCGTTGACCAGGTTGGTGTTGCTCTTAATGTCCATAGTTTGTACAGACCCTCGTTAATTAAAAATACACAGTTATTTAATACTATAGATTTTAGTCTAGTTCTAGCTTTCCTGAAGGAAGTCAGACTATATAAATCATTATAATATGTTCTTGTATATATTTTCTTTTTTATATACCCGTTTTCGGGCATTTGTTGATTTACATATATAGTTTATATTACTACCATATCATCCCTTACTTGTAAATAGTTTTATCTTTATATATTTACATTAATTTTTAATCAATCCTTCATCTCTTCATCATTCATCAGTTTTTGCGCACAATATGATCTATTTATGTGTCGACGTGCCGTAAAACACCATTCATTCATTCATTCATTCATTCATTACTCTATATCAATCGATTTCTTGTAACTTCATGTTCACCAGCTCATGCCGAAATCGGGTATTTAAGCGAGCAAATACAGCGCAGGAAATCATTTACTATATAGACATCGACCAGTGAACATCGTACCTATACACAGGTAACAGTATTTTTTACAGAAAAAAAGTTAGCCTCTTTCGGGGCTCGAACACAGTAGCTTCTGATTTCAAGTCAGGTTCTCTATCCACTGAACTATAACGCTACTTGAGAAAATAGTATACTAACTACCATTCATTAGGAGGCAAAATAACAACATATTTGAACGCAACACAAGATGGATCAATAAATATATAGTTCATCTTGTCGCACGTGTAAATTAACATTGCCTGGTGTAATACTATTTGTTATCAATGTGAAACTAATACTTCGCCTCAAAACGACGATATCTCGAATTGTTATTTAGCGATTGATGAGTTTGTGTGTGCGCGCTAGTTATTACATAATGCCTATTTAGTGTTAAAAATACTACAACATACAAATAAATAGCGTGGTCTAGTGGTTCAGCATACATCCTTCAAAACTTAAATGTGCAAGGATTTGATTCAAATCCCGTTCCGGGCAACTATTTTTGTATCACATATATTCTAAAGCCGTATATTTATCGATGTTACCTGTACGGAGGCTAAATAAAAATGTGGATTTTTACGCATCGATTTCTGCCTAATAATATATTATACAATTATGGACTTTTTAGCTGTTATACATGATGTGATATGCACCAAAAAAATCATTATTGACCGAGGCGATAGCCGAGGTCAATAATGATTTTTTGGTACATATCAACATCATGTATAACAGCTGAAAAGTCCATAACTGTTTTATTATATAAGCCTCAATTTACAATTATATAAAACAGGTCAATATCAATTTTTTTTTTATATAAAACAGGTCAATATCAAAAAAACAGGTCAATATCAAAAAAACAGGTCAATATCGCTAGATATTTTTTCTAAAAAATTACTTTTTAGCCAATGAAAACGCGTCTATTTATAGGTTATATAATAATGTGGGATGTTCATCGATTTGAAACTACTTTACACGTGACTCCCCGTCTGTAGAATGTCCGATGTCCGAATCGGAATTCCGAAAATGTCCGTGGAAAAATAGTATTTAACGCGAAATTGACTAGAATTCGTGACAGGTAAATTTTACCTTAGAAATTGTTATGCAACAAGTTACTTTGAATGGGGTTTTACATCATTCTTAGCACATGTTAGGCCATATATGATAGTATTTTTTTTGTGGTAGTTAGATCTTTTCTTTTTGATACATAGAAATTCTGCATTATGACAGTGTTATAAAAACCCTGACTATACTATATGCAAATAAGTACCACTACAATTGTTTTTAATTAAACACATTTTATATATTGTAAGTGTCTATTTGCAGCAAGAGTTACAAAAAAATCTTGATATAAGCTAATTAATACAGACATCCAGCACTCATACTAATGAAGTTATGATACCCATATGATTTATCTTACTCTGACCACATCTGGGGATTGTAAATTAATTAAGACTTTAGAGGCTGGCTGTGTTACCGTAGTCCTGTGACTTTCATTAGAAAATGGAACTGGTGCTTCTATAATTTCAAACACAAATGAGTGTGTTTATACAGGAAGATCTGGCATATTTACTTGGAACAATAATAAATAATTATAAAATTTGTTTTTATAAGTGACTTGGGAGTGATAGATTAACTTATAAAACAAGGTTATTCATTTACATTATTCATGTAGAAAGTCTTATTGTTAATTAATTGACCTGAATGGTGTTTAACGTATTATTGAGCCATCAACACAGTATAGGTTATTAAGAGCCGCCCCAGAGAGAGGGGAAGGATACATACGAATCCGGGAACCTGCCCTACTCTTATTATCGAATAGATTCCTATGGTTCTTTAACGTGCTCGGAGGGTAGACCGCTACACCGGACCGCCCGGTTTACGTCCCCATCAGACGGACGATGGGACTAAGGGAAAGTGTCTTGCCCAAGAACACACCGACGAAACGTAGTGGCACCACGGAGGATTGAACCCGGGGCCTCCGGTTACAAATCCGCCACGTTACCGACTGCGCCACGCCAGCCGTTAAAAGGTTACAGTATCAACATGCAGCCACTATAATTTGTGCATGTGTTAAGCTTTAAACGCATTATATTTACTTTATTAACAGCAGGACCTGTTTAATAATTACAGTCCCTGTGTTTAGTCTGCATTATTTTTTTATACATGTATAAGAATATATTTTAAACCAAACAGGTATAGGCCTTGAGCCGACATCCAAATTTAGGCATATTGGTAACATCTGAGATGGCATTTTCTAATAATTATTTTTTGAATTATTGATGCCTCAAGTTAATACTTCAACGTAATTGCAATGTGGGAGACACAGCTAATGCCATGATTTGGGCCAAAAATGTCAAAATTTAACAAAAAGCGCTGAAAACTGGAATATTTTTTTCAAAAATTAATAAATGCATTTTATAGGGGAATAATTTTGTTTAAAAATTGTATTAAATACTTGTGTATACGAAGTGAATAGCTTATTTAATTCGTCTGATTTTTTCCAATATATTGGGTAAAAATCGTTCAAAATTTAACCCCAAAAATCATCGAAAACGGGAATATTTTTTCAAAAAGTAATCTTATGAATATTCATTTAATATTTCTTTTTTAAATTGTGAAAAATGCTTCCCTTTACAACATGCTTTAGTTTCATTGGTATGTAACCAATATATACCAGACAATTTGGGGTAAAATACTTCAAAATTTAACAAAAATCTTTGAAAACTGGAATAGTTCGTCTAAACTGCAACGGATGCATTTCCAAGCATAATATTATACCAAAATTATGTTAAATATTTCTGCCTTGTGTATAAATTTCGTATTTTAAAATAATTTAGGTAAAACTTTCAACATTTATCAAAATTCGATGAGAACTGGAATAGGTATATAACTTTAACAGACGGCAATTCAAAGTGTTTTTAGAAAACATGAAAAACAAACGTTTCGGTCTACAACATTTACTAGTTATACATTTTATTACTTGTTTATAGTAAGAGAAAATACAATTTTAACAAAAAACACTGACAATTTTATTTTATTTTTTTTCGAAAAAAACAAACAAATGACCTTTTTGTTTTAGTTAATATTATATTATTTTAAACGTACTGGTTCCGACCTTTATTGTATTGCTACCAAATTATACCATACATATATATTGGTATACTCATTGAGGGTCTGGCGTGGCGCAGTCGGTAGCGCGGCGGATTTGTAACCGGAGGCCCCGGGTTCAATCCTCCGTGGTGCCACTGAGTTCCGTCGGTGTGTTCTTGGGCAAGACACTTTACCTTAGCCTCGTCCGTCGGATGGGGACGTAAACCGGGCGGTCCCGTGTATCGGTCTATCTTCCGAGCACGTTAAAGAACCATAGGAATCTATTCGATAATAAGAGTAGGGCAGGTTCCCGGATTCCTATGTATCCTTCCCCTCTCTCTGGGGCGGCTCTAAATAACCAATACTGTGTTGATGAGCCGTTAACCAACATTCAGTATATCATTGTATTTGCATACCATAATCTTGAAAAAAGTATAGCTGATAGCAGTATCATAGTGGCATCAGTTAAATTGTATGAGTTTTAATGTCGGAGTGAAATAAATTTACTTATTTTTATTCAAATGCATACCAATAATCTTTATTCTTTATCTTTATTTAAAAAATATTTCCCTTATTATATCTATAAAGATGTGTCCTTTGATTCAGTTCCACCATTTGCATATTTTTATCATTTTTTTAGAAACCCAGACAACATGTTTTTTAACAGAGTCTAAAACCATGTTTATTGTACTAATGAATACTAGCTGTTGATATTGTTGTATTTAAATATTCACGGTATCAGAGGATAATTACCTCTTAAGCGAACTTATTTTATTCTGACAAATAACAGCATCGGTAGCTTCCCCAGTATCCACTTTATCGTTTAAAGGGGGTGCATCAGGACAATTCATGATATGTTCTATTCTAAAGTCCCTAAACATATTGAATGAATCTAAAATGATCCCTGCTTTACAAGCCTTCGGCTGAAAATTCATAGGTTACGCACCAGGGTTAATAGTACAATATTGCGCTAGATCCCATTCAAAAAATATGCTATTTTCCTTCTCATGAAATTTCATACGGGTACATTTGAACCGTAATCTAAAATTACTGCACAATAATTTTGTTCGATTTTGTATATGGTGTTTTCAAGCCTGGTGCATGCGGTACACGATTTCTTCAGTAACATCATCGATATTTAAGCAAAATCTCGTTTGAAATTCGAATTTGCCACTATGGGGTATTAGAAATTCCTATTAGTACTCTTACGTTGATGGGGTGATTGTCCTAGCTGGAGGCCCACTTGTATGCTCAGGGTACATTTCTGTACTTATGCACTCTTATTGCTTTATATATCAAACTGGTATCAAACATTTGCCGTATACCTAAGTACTTTCCCTGTTCGCTCCGGTAGACATTAAAACATATATGGAACACTTACGTATACACATTTATACAAACATACCCTAAGTACGCAAGTGAGGACCCCGGTACGACAACGACCAATTCAGATGTCCTGACACCCTATGTATTGGAGTCAAGTCTCGGGTTGTATTGCTCGCGTTTTATATTTACCGGTTCATACAAAGATGACCAATGACATTCTATTATACAGTCACATTTGACGGAGGCTTGAATATAAGAAGCTTATGTATTATTCAAATACGTTGTCAGGGTTGTTTTGAAACCTCTGTTGATCAGGCATGATTCTAAAGAACCATTAACTGTCTACATCATATATGCTTCCCTTGCAGAAAGTACAATAACACGTACATATATAATAAACAATAATACACTAATAACACATAATGCACTATTGACACTAGCTAATGGTAACAAATACCGTGTTATTTACAGAACTAACACGTTTATTTATCTCAAATGGGCAGTTACTTGGGAAGTGGTGGTTGTTCTGTGCAAGCAGGACCAAACAATCCTATTGGAAGTATACCAGTAGACCAAGTAGTAGAAGAAATTGTATATAAAGACACCCAGACTGCCGGAGGCACAAACGGATTCAGTCTTAAATCCGGGGCTGTTTGCTGTTATTATCTCACCTCAGAGTGAGTTCATAATCACATCACCTATTCGAATGTTAGAAATGCTGGTGTCCAGAACAAATACCTCTTCGAACGACAAAACAATAAAACGACAAAACAATACAAAACACAAGCGGGATATAAAAGCTGTAAACGTGCTCACTGAAAACAACTAAGTAAATATATTCAAAGGGGATCACGGTACTATAGTTAGTGAACGGGGAAGATGACACAGTCTGATATAGAAAACAATTTGCTGGAATCGCACAAAACTGGACAAGATAGAAATTGAAATGTTAGAAAAGTGAAAAGTCACTTGGAACAACTCTACAGTATCACAAGCAAAGTTTCATGACACAATAAGTAAGCTTAATTTTAAATATTGTCCAGTGAGCAAAAATATAACTTCAAACAAAGTCAGACATATATAGTTCTGAAAGCTGATCGTAAACTTTATGCACAGCTGATAATAATAGCATAAAGTAGACTACCAATGAAAGATGTACTCAACCATACACGTTGACCTATTTTTCAGCACCACGGGGTTCTTTGGTGCATCCTGTGGCAACGCTAGCATCATCATAGGATGTGGACGTAACCCGGGCGGTCCCGTGTATCGAAGAGTATGTCCTCCGAGTACATTAAAGAACCATACACATATATACAAAATATAGTAGGGCATGGTTTCAGATTGCTATGTCGCTCCTCCTGTCTCTAAATCAGCTTGATATGAAATAAAATGTGTTGATAAGCCATTAAAACAATTAAATTCCTTGGTCTCTCGTGATTGGAGAGGGATTACTGAGAAAAACAAGCAACTTGCACATTTTAGACAGGAGAAAAAATGTCAAAGATGCTGTAACCATTCCTGATCAATCAGCATACAGTATTGATGGTATGAATGAGCTGAGTGTATAAGACATGGGGAGACTATACACTAGCTTATGCTATAAAGACAACAAGAAGAACGAAGATTATATTTCCGCTATTATACTTGCACATGAACTTTTAAACAAATTATTTCTATGATTCTTACGGATGGTGGGAGTTGTACAGTACTGGTTCTACCCAGGAAACGTCGGTGGTCTGCCTCCACCACAAAACAAAACGACCGTCTTATATAACTTTACGTGTGTTTAAAATGCCGTAAAACACCATACAAACAGCAAACAAACAAAGATATTTCTAAAATAATAAAATTATAATAAGGAAATAGTTAAGACATGGTAGACAGAAACGTTTAACATAACTTTTCAAACACAAGTATACTTTGAAATGCACCCATTGTTCTTTAGGAAAATATTCCAGTTTTCAGCGATTCTTGTTAAGTTTTGAACTTGTTTCTACTTTATTGTAAAATTATAAAACTAATAATAACTAGGAAATGTAAAGAGGTTGTAAACAGAAGCATAACATATGAGTTTGAAATGAAATTAAACTTTGAAATGCATCCATTGGTTGTAAGACACAATATTCCATTTTTTAGAGAATTTTGTTCAATTTTGTGTTGTTTTCCCCAAAAATGAGTGGCAAAGTAAAAGTTGTATACACATAAAACTTAATCAGTTTGTAAAAAAGAAGCACATTTAGCAATTTAAAACTGAAACAATATTTGAACATTTATCAGATTGTTTTTTAAAAATGTATTCAACTTTTCAGTGATTTTTGTCTATTTCTAACGCTTTTTTACCCAAAATATTAAACAAATATTCAATATATAACTCTGAAATTGATACACATATGTATTTTACGAATATTTTCGTCAAAGATAAATATTGAAATGAATCCATTGATTTTTAAAAAGCATATTCCAGTTGTCAGCACTTTTTGACATATATTTGGCCCAAAAACATGGAATAAGCTGGGCATCACGCAATGCTATCACGTTGAAGTAATATATTTAGGCATCAATGATTTCAAATATAGTTGTTAGAATTTGCCATCTCAGATAGTACCGACCAACCTCTTGGCCCATGGACTACATAATACATTCTAAATTACATTGATTCAGTTACTGTACTGTATTTTGCAGTTCACTACATATTCATTCAATAAATACAAGTTATTTTGATTCAACAAAAAACAAGTTATTCTGAATGTTTTTTCTTACTGGACAGGTTAAGATATAAATAAACTATTATATGCATCGATATATGTGCAATGTAGATGGGTTTTTTATTATATAAAAGCTTTTAGTAATAATAAACAGTCAAAGTGTCTTTAAATTTTAATTTTCAAAACGCTTACTAAACAGACAGGAATTCTTCTTGGATGAACTACTTTTCTGGCGCAATAGTCATTTTACGTAGTATCTAACTGTAATTTGTTTTTGTTGTTCTTTTTTGTTGTTGTTTTCAATCTTAAAATGTCGTTTATAATCAAAAGGGATTGTCATTCTAAGATTTACATTCGTTTCGACTGGTTTTATGCAACTGAATCCCGCTCAAGTTTAAAATAAAGACCCTGTCTTAAGCAATGATCACTTGATTCGACAACGTGTATACATACATTTCATAAATAATTGTTATTGTATGAGTTCACGTTAAATACCGGTGCTATGCATTTTTCACGATTTTTCTGTGAGTGGCGTTTGCAGTGAAAACATATAAAGGACACTTTTCAAGAAACTCTTGACCTCGTTTTATATAAAGTATTGATTTATTCTCGTTTTAAATCAAAAATACCAAACACGTTCCATAATATCCACATTAAACAGCAACCCATTAAGGACCCTCTTCATATTTTACTGCATGAGTATGTTACAACAACGGTTTTACTGAAAGGAAAGTCAATACACAATACTTCGCGAATGACCAGTTTACGAATCATAAACCCATAATTTGTTTATTGACAAATGCATTATTAGGTTCTTTTGATGTTGATAATAGTCTTAAATAGCAGACGATTGCCCAAAGAAAATCCGAACAAACAATTCCTTTGTCATTAATTTAGATTTCATGGTGAAATACAGCTTCTTTCAAAGTTATTTAGATGCACTTTTGTTGAAAGATGAGACATATAGAAATACTAAGGGCAATCCAAACGGTGTACTTATCTACGCAAACTATCGGTTTGCATCTTTCAAGAGCACTCAAGTCACGCCGTGTTATGACAACTGATTACACAAATGTTGAGATGTAACTTCACAGCATCGTCGCACGTCTACAAAATGCATCAGAGATTATTGTAAAGTGAAACAGATGTTACTCAGTATCATGACATCATAATTGACTTCCTTATACTGGCAAATTGTGCAATGTGTGAGAAATGACAGGGTATTTCAGAGTTATAACGTTGTGTGAGAAATGATAGCCTATTTCAGAGTTATTACGTTTGCGTTTTCTCCTTTTTTCAAATATTCAAATTTATTAAATATTAAGGAAATGGCCGAGACAATTTCGATCGGTATACGAGGGGCATTCAATATATTCTGTCACTAATGCGCTTCCGTAGAAACCGCCTTGCATTACCGCACTGAAAACTCGTGCATTTGAAGGCGATTTCACTAGCTACGTACATGCAAAATAGCGGTTTAATCCGATAACAATTGACGGAGATATCCATGGTTGAATTATGCGCACTCATGTATAGTGGCTATATTTCAATGTTATCATGAAAAGTGAAGAAAGAATTGAAATTAGGGCTTACATTAAGCCAGGTATTTGCAAAAGAGAGTTATGCTGAACTGTGCCGTGTACATGGCAGTTCTGTCTTGACATTGAGAACGGTTTTTCGTTGGGCTAAGACATTTAAAAGGGGATAACGTAGCATTAAAGACCGTAACCGTCATGGCAGGCCTGTTGTTTCAGCAACAAAGGAGAACATTGATGCTGTGAAGGCTATGGTAGACGAAGATGGGCGGTATACAGTTTCTATCTTGGCATCTCAGAAGGCACAACTCATCACATTTTGACCAATTGTTTGAAATTAAAGAAGCTTTGTGCTAGATGGGTCCCTCATTTGCTGAACAAAAGGCCAAACGCTTAAAATGTGCTAAAAATCTTCTTGTATAAAATATGAAAATTGTCATCCTAGAAAAAATTCTGAGTTTCTCACTGGAGATGAAACTTGGGTGTACTATTTTGAGCCCCAGCGGCTGATAAACAAGAAACAATGGTTGGGTAAAAATCAGGCAAAAACGGTTATTGCAAAACGAACAAAAAGCGCTAAAAAGGTTTTGTATGCAATTTTCTTTAATTCCAGTGGCCCTGTGGTACAAATTCCATGCAAACAGGGAAAAACCATCACGGCCAAATTTTACAAGGACAAAGTTCTTAAAGCAGTCAAAAATAATTACAAGAAAAAACGCCCAAGTAAAGTTTTGAATGGCATCCAGCTGATTCATGACAATGCCTCAGCTCACAAAGTTAAAATTGTGCAGTATTTCTTGGAGCACAAAAAAAGTAGTACAGCTTGAACACCCACCTTATTCTCCCGACCTTAGTCCCTGTGACTTTTTCCTATTCCCTTTGCTGAAGAAAAACCTCTCTGGTAGACGCTAAGCTTCCAGAAGTGCCAATGGTGCCGGAATATTTCAGTGTCTCAACAGTATACCAACGGGAGACTACATTGCTGCGTTTACGTCATTTATAGCGCGACTCCGAAAGTGTGTATCTGTTCAGGGGTAATACTTTGAAGGATTGTAATAAGAAGTTTTTTATATTTCCAGTATCCGTTAGTTCCGAATACCAGTGACAGAATATATTGAACCCCCCCCCCCCCCCCCCCCCCCACCCTTTTGGTAAGTATATCGCCAACATTATTGGCCTGTATCATTCGATTAGCAGTAGCATAAATTATTAGACATACAATATAAGCGGCAATACCTAATATGCGTTTCTTTTTCCTTTCAGTATATAACAGAAAATGTAGCATTCGCAGAACTCAAATAAAAAAAAACACGCATTCAAAACAAAAACACGCTTTCAAAATAAAAACACGCATTCAAAACAAAAACACGCATTCAAAACAAAAACGCGCTTTCTAAACAAAAACAAGCATTCAAAACAAAAACACGCATTCAAAACAAAAACACGCATAAAAGGGATGGCTAGCGTACCGCCTTTGACCATTCAGTAGCAAAAAGGCGACTTGGCGTTTAAACCAGGATAAAGAGTGCAATAAACTTTAATCTAACCCTATTGTCATCCAAATAAAACGGGACAGTGTAAATAAAGAAATCCCCGCCAAGCTATATAATGTATGTCCTCTTACAAACTAGGCAGCAATTGAAGAAATGTAAGTATAACACAGAGATAAGCAGGTATATATGAATAAATAATGACATAGAACGCAAAAAAGCAAGTGCTCAATAACATGGCAGAAGCTGTAGCAACAAGAGAAAAAAATAGCAATAGGGAAGACAAGAAAATATTGACGATAAACCTTAACGTCTCACACCACAATTAATTTCCCATAGGGATGTAATGTTTTTGTTCGTGTCATAGAGATAAACAAAATTTACAACATGTATTTATGTTTAAATTTTTCATTGATCCAATATCGGCAATTTAAAACACAATTAATAAATAATTACCAGGTTGAAAACTTTTTAATTTCATGTTTGCGTGACACCTTTTAAAATTTAGACAAAAATACAACCCCGTGGAGATTAGACCCTTGATGTGTCCAATGAGGCAGGATTAGCTAGAAATTTTATATCAACATGATTTTTCGGTGATCTCGTCCTAAATACTGTAGATTTAGAACCTGGTAAAGATAAATCAATATATCCTGTAAAATGTTGCAAAGTGAACTTATTTTTTTTATTTACCTCCATCATCTATAGGGCACGAGTATTCAAGGGAGATAATAGTGTTGTGAGACCTGAAACGTTACCCTTCCGTTCAGGGTTTACAAGACGTGGACCACAATATGTCTGTCATCGCACAAAGAGGAAATAATAGTATCGAACTGTAAATGGGTCAACACCTTAACATGCAGTGCGTTGCCAAATGATAGGGTCATAAACATTTTAAATAAACTTACCAACAAGTTTACTAAAAGTTGCATGAAAGTAATCCTGACTAAGAACTCGTATATTAATAAAAAAAAAATGTGCAAACGTTTTTCGAAGTTTGCGATGACGGTATCCCTGATGGTTTGTTGGTTTTGTTTATATGGTGTTTTACGTCATTTTCAACACATGTCAAGTTATATATGACGGTCGATTATTTTGTGGTGGAGGCAGACCACCCACTTTTCCTGCGTAGAACCAGTACTGAACACCCGTAAGAATCGACACTTCCTCACTTACAAGTCGAGCTCCCAGTGGGATTCGAACCCGCAGCGATGAGAGGCGAGAAGGTTTACAACGCAAAGTCGTTAACCACTCGGCCACGGAGACGTATCCCTGATGGAGTAGCTTTTTAGTTATACAAAGGTTAGGAATATTTAATTCCTCAACTCCACTACAACCTCTAGAAAAAATGAAGAAGTTGAGAAAATAGCATCAAGTAGGAAAATAAGTACCTAACATGGTTTATGAAAATACTCAATGCTGATTGGCTATTCAGGAGTTTTTAAAAAAA